>RQJG01025055.1:9082-51489 GCA_009756435.1 Chionodraco myersi | reverse complement strand
TTATTTGTTTCACCAAGGATGATTTTATTTGACAGTTTTACATGGTTTGTTCTCTTTTGTGTTTCAGGTTTATTGCGAGTTCAACAGAGTGGTGGGGAAAAATCTCAAGGACAACTTCTTCGATGCACTTGACCGTTTCTCTCCGAGCCTGATGGACCTCTTTAGGAAGAAGAAGGGTGTCACTGGCCAATTTCTGTCTGAGCTTTTAAGTCAGACAAAGGTGGGTTTACTTAACATCTGTCTACCCAATCTCTTTCCTCTCTCCTTGTTCCTCTTCTTTCCCTTTGACTTCCTTCTCATCTCTTCTTTTCTCTCATTTGCTGCTCTTGTCCTGTCAATTTAATTGCATCTCTTCATGTGTCATTGTTTCCTCTTTTCCCTTGTTCATTTTGCTTTGCTCTCTTGTTTTGTTTCCTATTCTATTCTTTGGTCAAGAATAAGTTATGTTCTCTCCCTTTTCTATTCTCTCCCATCATGTCATCTCCTTTTGTCCTCTCCTTTACTTTCAACTATATTTGAAATAAAGTCATTGTGTAGAGTTTGTAGAATGTATTTGATGAATGTATGACCATTCTTTGTTATCTCCACTATATTCCAGACCACTGAGCCAACAGACATCAGATGCCTTTGTGTTCGGGGACTGCCAATCATCTTGGGGGATGAGATGAGCCTTCTGCCTTCTTCAAGACCTGCACCGTAAGTTACTTTAACCCTTGTGTTATGTTCACATTTTGAACCCTTTGGTAATGTTCGGGTCAAACTGACCCGGGACATTATTCAGGGTTTAAATAAAATACGGAACTAAATGTAATTTACACAATTCCTTATATATATATATTGTCTAACTAATTCACCAACAATATAAATGAAATATGATTCGGTTTTTTAAATACTCTTTGCTATAAAAAATATAACAATGTAAGTGTCCATACAAATGTAATTTATGTAAGAAAAAATACACTCTAAGAAAAACTAGGTTTACATGTTAATGCTTTTCTAGGAAAAATGCAAATGAAACATTTTTTCATTAATGTTATTTTTTGTAATCTTTGTCTTATGATAATCAAAGCCTTCGAGGAAATATAGCAATTGAAACACAAGAATCACACATCCAAATGGATTTGGCTTCGAAATATATATAGATGATGAAACATCCATATAAATGACGGAACAGATATAAAAACAAAGCAAATCCAAACAATTAACAGTCACTGTTCATAAAATACAGTAAATCCAAAAAATACATATATTTTGGCCATTTTGCTGGTAGATAATTTTAGTTCTGCTCTATACACTGTAATTCTGAGGTTATGTGTCTGTTTAGTCCTTCTTCCGGCGTGCATGTACGAGGGGGACAGTTAGAGAAAATGTTTATAATGTTCTGGAATAGTTTTGTGCACACACTACAAAGGGTAAAGATCAAGGGAGTGTCTGTGTGTGTCCTTCATAATAAATAAGCCTAACACCTAATGTGTTGTAGGTGAATAATGAAGATTGTCTGCATCAAATGTTCACAAATTCATGGCAGCCAAGCTACATACAAAACCATATTTGGTGCACAATTTGCAACTAGTACTTGAAATGTACAGATCCACGTAAGGCCAATTTAAGGCCCAGATTGTCCTTTTATTTATTACTTTTGGTTTGTATGTTGTATGATGCTTTTCATTATAAACAGTGGAAGCTACTTTTTGGTCGACGATGTAGAATTATATGTCAATTTCTTTATTTCTCTGTTAGGATGCGGCTGATAAGGAGGTGTACAGTCAAACTCCACTGGGAATCCTCTGTGTCGGAGAAAATCCGCAGCTCAACCCATCCAGTGTGGCAATCGTCTTGGAGGGGAATGTGGTGATGGATGGACCGGCTAACCTGGCTCAGGCCTTCTGTGTCCTGTTCGGACTCATTTATGCCCTGCAATTGGAGTACCCAAAGTGCATGAAAAACACTTTCCACTTTGTTCAGCAGGTGATGTTGAAGCTTGGTAAGGTTGAGCTGGCACCCAAAAATCAGCTTACGGGGTTCTGAAAAGTTGGCTACTTCAATATTGCATTTTGTTGTAGTTGTTGCATGTTTGCACTGTTTGACCTCTTGTTGGCATTTCCATTTGTGTTTTATTCTATAAACTACTGACAACATTCCTCCCAAACTCCAAACAAAGAAGTTATTTAGAGCATTTATTTGCAGAAAATACTTTTCTGGTCAGAATAACAGAGAAAATGCTGTGTTTTCAAACCTCAAATAATGCAAAGAAAACAAGTTCTTCATTATTAAACGACACAATACTAATGTTTTAACTTAGGAAGAGCTCAGGAATCAATATTTGATGGAATAACCCAGATGTTTCAATAACCGCTTTCAATGCGTCTTGGTTGCTCGCCACCAGTCTGTCACATTGTTGCTGAAATACTTTATGTCTCTCCTGGCACACAAAGCCAAGCTGCTTGATTTATTTGTGCCAGGAGTGGCTTAATAAGTGACCCAACAGCAATGTAAAAGGTGTTGCAGAGCAGCCAAGGCGCATGAAAGCTGTGATTGAAACTCTGGGTTATTCCACCAATTATTGATTCCTGATCTCTTCCCATGTTAAAACATTAGTATTGTGTTGTTGAAAAATGAATTTTAAATTGTTTTCTTTGCACTATTCGAGGTCTGAAAACACATATTTTTTGGTTTCTTTGAACATTTGGTATTTTTTGTAAGTAAATGCTCTAAATAAGAATATTTGGAGTTTGGGATAAATGTTGTCAGTCATTAATTTATAGAATAAAACACAAATGTTAATCCAGTTTTTACAAACAGTAAAACGAGAGAAAGTTATCATTTTAAAGAGGTCTCTTAATTTTTTCAGAGCGATATATATCTGTTTATATATAGAGAGAGAGATTGCTATGGTTTAATGTGAAAATGTATGGTACAATATTTTTGCTACAGTTTTTATAGGATGCTCAATTTCATTGTATCCAAGTTTTAATAAAAGGTAAAACTTTATTTTTGTGTCTTTTTCTTTTTTGTAGTTGACGGAATAAAAAATATAAATACGTAATGTAACCACTTTCAACTAAAAATTATAAGTTATATAATTGGGCAAATCAATTGATATTACACAATATTTTAAGTAAAATCAACTTCACATGAAGTGCATTGTACTTCAAATAACAATTCCAGTCCTTGATTAATTTAAGTTAAATTCACTCAAGTTTTCCTAATGCGTTACTTAAAAAAATAGAAAGTGGTTGACTTAAAAATGTAAGTAAAATCAACTTGACATGAAGTGCATTGTACTTCAAATAACAATTAAAGTCCTTGATTAATTTAAGTTTAATTTACTCAAGTTTTCATAATGCTTTACTTACATTTTTAAAGGCAACCACTTTCCTCTATTTTTTTAAGTAGATTCAACTTATCGGGGCTTACAGTGTAGCGATACACAGCGAAACACAGCCAAACTCACCCTGAGCACACACACAGTCTCAGCCGAAGTAAAAACAATAAGTGTGGCTTGATATTGAGAAGAAAAAGGTTGATAAACGCTGTGAGAATGGGTCTGCAGAGAGAATTTCGCCACGATCCCAACTGTCTGTTATCAGCAGCAGCCCGGAGGAGACATCAGCTGAGCTGCGTGTGTGTGTGAGGAAGTCCGTGGATTGGTCAATTTGGACCAATCAGCGGGGGCTTAACGTAACGGCTCCGCGGACTTAACGTAACGGCTCCACGGATTGGTCCATTTCGTTCCGGTTACAACATGACGTCCTGATGTACCCGGAAGAATCAAATGGATGATGACGTTTCACCAACGAGGCGTTTTGGGGAGTTCTTCTCTGTGTTAGAGTTTTACTCGCTACAGGGTGTACTTTGAGGGTTTTGACTCTGCACACCGTTTACATGCATACAAACCTTCATAACACACAAGGGGACGGGTAATAACCGGAAAAGCATGACATGTCATCTTTAAAACGGCGCTTTCTCACCGGAGTACTTTTCCCCGTCATTCGTAAAGTACCGATACTAATGAAACGGAGGAATCGTAACGTTTTAATCGCGGTACCTTTCAAGTATCGGTACACCGTGCAACACTAGTCAGGAGTCAGTGTCTCTCCCCCAAACTCACACATAATATACAATTCGATATGAACTGAAGAGCCGCATGAATCTAGACAAAGAGCCGCATGCGGCTCGAGAGCCGCGGGTTGGCCACCCCTGTCGAACCCGGTGCATTCCTCCGTCTGAATGTGGAGCACTTTTGCTAAATGTTTAGACAAATTGCTCGTGTTAACGCCCTTACCTGCTAAACTCTTATTGCACTTTTGGCAACGAGCATTCTCCACATCGAGACGGGTAAAGTTTAACCACACCTCGGAGCGCGTTCTCTCCGCCACCTCCGCAGTGTGCTCCGCTGCATGTAGCAGCTGCGTGTGTGTAAACTGCCCCGCCCCCTCGCACGCAGACGGGGGAGAGAGATCTCGTCTGATCGAAAATACATCATAGACGCATTTGTTTGTCTTTTGCATATTAGAAACGAGTTGGCGACACTAACCCCCTAAACGCACGAGGAGCGTCTGCGCCGCGTTACGTTGCGGCTGCGCCACGCTGCGACCTCCTCCTGCGACCTAACACACCAGGCGCGTTTCAAAACGTTGCGGAAGCGGAGCGTCGTGTGTGCAGCCTCGCAGTTCTAATCCTTCTTCTTCTCTTTAATGGAGAATCGCTTCCACTTGGAGCATATATCGCCACCTACTGTTAAGTTATTAAATGTTCATATTAAATCCTTGTCCTCAAACCAGTGCTTTTGAGGAATTTGAAGATCAGCTTCTTCATTTCTTGATTTACTTTCATATATTGACTTGAAATCCATGTCCTTGATGTTGAGTTGTTCCAGTGCAGTTTTCAGAATGAGTCTTTGCCTTGTATATTCCGGGCAGCTAAAAAATACATGATGTATTGTCTCTGGTTGTTGGCAACCATCACAATTGCCATTTGGATGTTTTCCAATCAGATGCAGTGATGAGTTTAATCCAGAGTGTCCCAATTTTATCCTGCTGTTAATGCTCTGTTCTCTTCTACTACTCCCCCAAGTGCTTCCTGTTCCTACTTCCCTTTGTATCTGGTATAAATGTCTTCCTCTGATGTTAGCCTCGCAGTTGTTGTTGATTTTGGAATATTTCCTGGACATTTGTACTTCTACAAGTAAGTAGGCTACGTAGTTAAATGGTTTATGTTTGTGTCTGTTTAAATCGTGTTTATTGTTGTTATTTCCTATTTTGTTGTATTGTAGACTACAGACACAGTTAATAATAATTGTAATATTCCAGTTATAAACGACATGAATTGCTGTATTTTAGTGGTAAAAAAATATGCATTCATCATCATAATTATTCTATATATATAATTTACAGTGCCTGTAAACCGGAGAACGCTGGCATGTATTCTCCTACTTGAAAGACTACGGGGGGATGGGGGGAGGAGAAGGAGCCGGTTTTGGGTGCACCCCCTCAACCAGCAAAGGAGACAACAAGGTGATTTGCATCACCTCGTGGCTGAGCTGAGGCTGGACAGCCAACGACATCACCAATATTTTCGGATGAGTGCAGAGCAGATGGATGAACTGCTGTCCCTCCTGGGCCCTGAACTGACCAGACAATCCACAAATTACAGAGCTGCCATTGAACCCAAGCAGAGACTGGCTGTTGCACTGAGGTAAAATGCACATTTCACAGACAATAAATCACTGACCACACATTTAATAAACGTTTTATTTTTAACAATTTCACCCCAAACAACATTTTAAACAGAAACATCAAATATAAACAATCAAAACAAAAAAAGTAACTATTTACAGTAAAAAAACAATGAACTCAATTGCTCAACTACAATTGTTCGTAAAAAGACTTGCCATGCTGAGCTACTGCTGGAGGACAGCATGTCTGATGGCCTTGTAGGTGTTGATTGGGCGCGTGGGGATTGGGGTACACTTGGCCGAAAGGCTACTGGCCTGGAGGTGTGAATGGAATGTTGAGTGGCAGGGGGATGGTCAATGGGCTGCCAATGTTGCTGGTGTTGGGTGTCTCTTTCCAAGTTGTGGAAGGTGTTTAAAATACAGATTTTTGCCTGATGTTTTCTGTCTTTGTCCAGTCTTTGCAACATGGGCACAAGACAAAGTAGTATGACTCCTCTAATTCTGAGTCTGGCATGTGTGGTGCAGTTGGAGGTTCCTGCAGTAGAGATATCAGCTGCTCTCCAAGGTCTGTGCTCTGTGGCCTCCTCCTTGTGTCCCGTGTGGAACGCTGGGCCGCTGCTGGTGTGGAAATGGGATCCCTGGGGCTACGGGACCAAGAGGGCCTTTGCGACTGCAGAGGTTGTGGGTACCAGAGATGGTGGGGCTGTAGGTGGTGGGGCTGGAGATCCACATACTGTCCTGGCATGTTCCTCTGTTTCCAATGACAGGGGTGTAGATGCTCTCTCCATGTCTTCTACAGGGGAAGGATTGCTCAAGCTGCTTTTTGAACTATATGAAAAGAAACAACATGAAAACAATTAAAACCTTTTTTCTTGGGATTAATTTATGCAATAGGAACATATTTATGTAATTAAAATAAAGTCTTTCATACCCTTTGCAATACATCATCACAAATTACAAAATTATATAAATTAAAATATGTGCATAGATACCTCCTTTGCTGTACATAGGGCAAAAGGAAGGACATTAGGTCTGTATACTTCCAGCCCTTTTGCGAGCCACCTGCAGATCCACTTGGGAGAGATTTCTTCCTGTTTTTAACAAAAGCATCCCAGAGTGACTTCCATCGTGCCTTGTAAATGTCGACTGAAACAAAGAATAGATTCAGATTAATAACATGATTTCACATATTTTTCTTTACTTTTTTTTTTACCCTTCAGATACTTGGCTCCCAGGGACTCATTGGTCATGCCTAGGATGCGCTACTGTGTATCTGTAATATAATTTATAATAAATTGTTTTGTCTGACAAATGACTGCCAAATTATTCTTGTCTGTCCTCACAATTTATCTGACTATAAATGCAAGGTTTTCCACCACAGCATACTGTATTTAAACATTATTGAGAGTATTTTGGGTAGTTGTTATAACACATGAATAAAAACAAATTATAATACAAACATATAATATCATTATAAAGAGTTAAACACAACTGTATTGATCCCTGGGCGAAATTCACAAGATAAAGTATAGTTAAAAAACCAATATTTATAAAAATATAAATACAAAATAATAATATTATAATCTGCGTAACGCGGCCGTAACGCGGCGCAGACGCTCCTGGTGCGTTTAGGGGGTAAGACTGCGATATAATGTTTTTGTAGCAATAATACATGACATATTTTATAAATGTCTCCGGTACCGATAAAAAGACCAATACGTTGGAGCTTAATGGCGCGTAAAACACACGTGATGACGTCACCAATGAATCGACGACTGAATTAGTTGGCAACTAATTTGGTAATCGATTTTTGATCGATTAGTTGTTGCACCCCTACTGCCGAGGAGATGTTGTTGTCACAGATCCAGCCGTTGGTGCACCGAGAAACAGAATATTTCTTAACCCTGAACTAAAGGTAGCAATGCATAGTGTTGAACTTCCTGTCGGCTCCCAGACCGTAGTCGAGGAAACGGGGGGGATGACTCTCTGTCGTCTCCCAGAAGCAGAAGCAACACGCTTCGGGTTCAATAACCCATTTTATCGGAAAGACTGGAGAGAGGCGAGCTCTTCTTGGGAGGTCGTTGCATTTATTTAGCTCTTCTGTTTCGCAAGATAGATTCGCAAGATCACAGACCTTCCTTTTTCTGCAGCCTTGTTTATTTCTAGAGAACATGTATCCCGCTCGCTCTACCATACCATGCCCACGCACGCATGCACGCGCCACACCCCTCACTTAAAGGGGTAGCGATCGCGCTCTGCATGCCCCAAATGTCATAATAATATAACGAAACATCTCGTGAATTTGTTGCAACTGCCTCTTGCCAGCGCTACCCTGCCGCCTGTTTTAGAGGTGAGGCGCAAGAGGAAGTAGCTTCAATGGGATATAGTTTAAGCCCTGCCTGCCTGCAGGAGGGGTTGTGGTTGAAGCCAGATTGGGTAAATCTTCGCATGCGATGAGGACCCGTTCCGCGTGAAGCCGGAAGTGCCGTATTTGAGCGGCCCTGATGCCAGTGATGCCCTCTTGAGAGACTGAAGGCGTGCGTCAATTGTTTGCGTGAAGTAGCCCATTTCCATTAAGCCGGAGGAACTTCCGTGGAGCCCGATTTCCTTGTCTTTTCCTCCCGCGTCCGTGTTTGCGGGGCGGCCGGCTGCAACCGCTAGCCGACTGGGGAACGCCGCCTGTAGCTTAATCCGCAAGACTGCGGAGCTGATGAATAATACCTGGAGCTGGGACGAAACACTGCTGCTGCTTGTGCGTTGACACCTGGAAGACAGCTGATAGAAAAGGGGAGAGCATATATAGAGGGATTAACAGGTGCGATAATTAGGCTTGTGAATAGAGGGAAGTGATAGGTTAGCTAAGGAGTGGCGCTCCCTGTCATCTAGTGAAGGGAGCGAGTATTGCCATGACGTGCAATACGGAGTGATAGGTCTTCCTGCCTGAACTTGCGCTGAGCTTCATAAGCGCGAGTGTTGCATGTGATGTCACTATAGTATGTGCACAAACACCTCTATAACACTCCACAGCGACGGGAAAACCCCAAAAAGTGTGATAGGGCCTCTTTAAAAGTCTCTTAAGTTATTATAATGACATATTCCATATATTGTGTGAGAAAAATAATAATTAGACTTTGTCAGTGTGAAGAGGTTTCATCTACTTGAGTGTGAACGTGTTCCAGTTTGAAATCTATAAACTGTGTTTCCTTGCAGGTTGATGAAGAGGAAGTCTCTGCGGCTTCACACTGATCTTCAATATTCCTCTGGTTCCTTATGATGATATTCCCTGAAGATGGTCCAGTGGCGATGCATTCCAGTTGGTGACGTGGGTTCGAACACAACGAGGGAGACCTGATTTATGTTACTCATAGTGTTTGTCATGAATGTGTGTGTTTTCATTTCCCTGCACCAAACAACAAATATTACATTGTAAAGAGTTGCAATTTCGCATCAATTTCCACCGTCGACCAAAAAAAAAAGAAAAGGGCAAAAGTCCATGTACACCCAGCAACAGATATAACTACAAGAACTACAAGATCAGCATTTGCTTTTTCGTGAGCAGGACAATTATGAATGTGAAGACCCCACAGGAGTGTATGATCAGGCTAAACATGCAATTATGAGCACATCTTTCATCTCTAGACATAAGTAAAGTCATTGGCCTACAATATTCCGAAAACCTGAATGTCCAAAAAATGCCAAAAAGCATATTCATCCGACAGTTAATCGACCCAAAAACAACAATGCCTATCTTTGTGAAGCTAGCTAGCTTGACTGGCCTTTTAACTAATTTTGACATCACCTTACAATAATTTACATTGATATCTTACCTTAACATACTAAATATATTGTGGTTATATGTTGTTGTTTGGCCCCTATGGGTGAATTTGTTGCCTTAATACCTTGAGACTTGAAATATATAGTTTTTCTATTGTTTTAAGGATCTTGTTTATCAGGAAGTTTGAAGTTATTTGGCCATGATATTTGAGGTCTTTGAACGGGGCTATGTGATTGGATAACTCATCGGAAGCCTATTTTTTTCCCTCTTGTACCTCATCTGTATTAATAATGAATTAATCAATGGCTTTATGTTTTGATTCTCTATGATCCTGTCATTAATTTTTGTAAAAGGATCTCATACTTTTGCATCCACTATTCTAAGCGTTGGTGTAATGTAGCAGTAGTGAGGACAATGCTGTTTACAACTTTGTGTGAGTAATCCTTATGGTTACATAACATTGTTTTTTAGAATCGGTTTGATAAATAATTATTTCAAACTCAATATCATTGGTAATTCATTGCTTAACCAGCTCAGTATTGATGTGAGAAATAATGATGACATTTCATTCTTAAAAGATTCCATGTTCTATTCCCGAACATGAGTGTCAGCGGAAGAGATACTGGCTGGTGATTAAAAAGAAAAAACACTAGAGAGAAGGGATTATATCCAGATAGACTGCTTACACTAATGAATGAGTGGGTATTAATGTATAAAGTCAGACCTAAGGGACTCACACTGAGTAATTGAGCAGTCTGGTATGATTGCCACCAAAGCCACAAGGGCTCAACATACACCTACTACACAGGATCCACTTTGTGAATACAATTTACTGCTCATACACACTTACACACACACTGACTTTACAGACTTTATCAATCCCTCATCTAACAACGAGTGTGTATTAAAGGCTTTTTCCAGATAATTAAAACTTGAGTGTACCATAGTTAGTCAATAAGCGACCCTTACATCATGGAAACAACCATTTATAGCAAATAGTTTAACAGACTGGTCAGAAAAGGCTCTGCTGCTTGAGGAAGGGTGTCAATTGGCGGAGATATTCCAAAAAGGAAGTATTAATATCATTAAAAAAAATACACAGGAAAGTGTCATGCAGAGTTCGCGTTAACCAAATATTTTCCATCTATGATGTTTTTTTTTAACAATGACGGAAAAATCTGAAAGCCGTCCGTCAGTTTGACAGATTAGAACAAACTCAGAACAGCGCCACAGTTTCCCCACGGCGGAGCTCCGGTGTTATGCTGTGTTATGCATGCCCGCCCAAAAGGAAATGATACCGTTTCCAAACCTAACTTTGCCGTACAAATCATGACTAATAGCACTATTCTTTCTTAAAAGTGTCTATACGTGTCAGAGTAATATAGTTACAGTGAACTGTTGTGGCCATGGAAATCATGTACAGATGTTGTTAAAATCTGAGATATTCCTCAATGTATGATGATTCTTCTATAGGAACGAACCACCCTTAAAGGAACAGAGCACTTTTTTTTCGAAATATTCACTATAATTTGTGTAATCCTTCTAATAACAAGCATTTCAAACACTACATTGAATGTTTGTTTTTCTCATGGTTAAGTGCAGGACTATTTCTTTGCTGCTATCAGTCTCTTCCTGGAGTTACCACTGGAGGAATCCTAACTTTTTAGAGCCGAGAAACATCTATATAGAACTCTAGAAGGAGGTATGGGTGGAGGAGGGAGTAGCAGTAAGCAGATTTCTCATTCAGCCAAGCAATAGCTAAATGTACAATGTAATGGCCAATCAACACTAATGTTAACATTGACAACAATATCACCCTTTGGTTCTGCTCTATTTATGTTTCTTACCTGCTCGGTTTATATAAAAGCTGGCATATCAAAAATATTTTTCTCTTTTCATTGACTATACATTTAGATATTACTTACAATAGATGTTGGTCTAAGAGAAGTACATATTGACTGGACACGGGAAAGAGAGACAGTATAAAGACAGTAACTCTTTCTCTTGCCCTCTCTTTCTCACACACAGCATGCACGAGACCGCACCACACACATTCAACAACGCACACGCACACACACACAACCGTCCTACTCTTATCAGTGCTAACAGGAGCCTTTGCAGAATGATGTGAATTTTTTCAAAACACCTTAAGTGAGTTTAAATTCTTACCTTACTGTGGGGAAAATGTGCCTGGTCCATTGAACCCTAAAATACCAGTATTTACGAAATAAAACACATGACGAGTCTGTGTCTAGGGAAGACTGGGGAAGCATTCAAGTGAGTGTGTGTTTCTGTTCAAGTGTGCACATCTGTGTGATTTAAATAGGAAGCCTTGGATGCTGGAGATGCTGGCTGCATGAGCTCTGAAAGTGCAGGGCACCCTTGTTTAAACACATACATACACACACAAATATAAAAGCACACCTGTTGATAACAAAGAAGCACATTCATATACGCAGCTCGTAAATCACTGTGGCTTAAGATTCAAGCATCTCAAAACCTCTCCACTGTTTACTCCTACGGCTGCAGCAGGTACACTTTTTTCCTAAATGTAGCACAAATGTGTCTGTGTTTCTTTGGCAAAATTATTTTGGAGTGGTCGGATTAGGCAGTGGGGGTTGTGCACGAAGAGAGGATGTTGGCCCTCACTTCCCCTTCAGGATGAGTCATCAAGCGGAAATAAAACAAAACCTCAGTCACAGGCAGAGATGAACAAAACAGATAAATCCCTAGCAACTAGACATGCACATTGCACATGACGTATGGGTAATAACAAGGCCATCTTAAAAGCTATTACAACTTCAAAGCTACAATGCGTTGGCTTTTACTTGGTGTAACTATTGGCATGACTCATCCCTAATAGTCGCTTTCACGTCAAGTACTTTTCCCAGGAATAGTTCCCGGAACTTTTACTTCCTGGAACTATCTAGTAAATTGCGTTCACACGCAAGTCCCTGAGGGAGCCGCTGATGTCACTTCTTCTTCTTCTTCTTCTTCTTCTTCTTCTTCTTCTTCTTCTTCTTCTTCTTCTTCTTCTTCTTCTTCTTCTTCTTCTTCTTCTTCTTCTTCTTCTTCTTCTTCTTCTTCTTCACTGGCAGGCCGCAAACAACTTCACAGCGTATACTGCCACCCGAAGTCCCCGGCCGGAAGTCCCCAGAGTTGGGGACTTGCTTCAGTAGAAGGTGCTGGGAGTATTCCCAGCGGCTTCTACTGAAGCCTTCCGAGTAAATCACCAGAAGCGCCGACACCTCCTCGTCTCCACCGCTCCCATGTTTTCTTTTGTGTTGCTATAAGTTAGTCTCCCTCCGTTGGTGCGCTGGGCTAATGATAATGCTAATAATGCATGAAGAATGGAGAGTAATATGTGAAAATAATACCATAAATAAAATGTTACCTCTCATTTATCATATATGAATAATTCATTTTCACAAATTGATTAACGCCAATCTTAAAATGATTTAACAAATGCCTTTTTGAGACTCCTCAGTGCACACAAAAACATAACTTGGATAAATAAATAAATACGGAAATGTTATTGATCACCCCTCGATTATGTTCTCTTGTTAAAAAAATGTATTCTCATAAATGATGCGGTAAACAGAAGGACAGAATTACTTTAAACTGACGCAGTTTTGCATTTCTTTCAGGGTTTGAGTTTTTGTGTGTCTAGTTTTGGGGTTATTTTGCTGTTCCGTCCTCCCTGTCGTTAGTTTCCCTGGTGTGTCCAATTGTCTGATTGTGTTCACCTGTTGCCCTTGTGTTTCTCCTCCCCTGCCCGGCTGTTTCTCGTCTCGTGATTACCCCTCCCTGTATTTAGTCTTGTCTCTTCCTGTGTTCAGTGTTGGTTCATTATTTGTCGTTCATGTCTCCCTTCATGTTGGTCATAGTCCCTTTTTGTTTGGATGCTACCTCGTGCCTTGCACCTGTTCATGGATTCTTGTTTTTTCAGCTTTTGTGAATAAAGCCTACCTTTTGTTCCATTTTGAAACCTGCTTCCCTCCTCATTCTACATTTGGGTCCTATTTTTCCCCAACCCTGACCATTTCTATAGGTTGTATATATACGAGCATGGTTTTATATACTTTCATGTTTTATGCCGTTCGCCAATAGACTTGATAAGTCGCTAAGTAAACTAGGAACACCATATGTGGTCAATTGTACAGCTAATATAATATAACACATTAGTTTTATTTCCTTTAACTGGTTGATTATGGATATATAGTTGCAGATCGAAAGCTGGAACCCAAACAATCAAATACAAACAAATAATTCAGATCCAGTCGTCATGACTCCACTTCGGAGGGATTCCCCGATCATTTCTTACAGTTTCTCATCAAGGGGGTGTCTCCTGTCCCCGGTACAAACACACTGCCTGAGGAAGGTTAGGTTATGTGTATTTTTGTTGTCATTAACCTTTTTCGGACCACTTATTTATTTATTTTGGTGACCATCCGACCTCCATGCTGCTACTCTGGTTCAAACTGCATCCACCAAACAATATGATTTATCTCGATGTCCCCAAAATAACCAAAATCTGACACGGTGTGAGATGTCTTTTTTAGCTGTTCTGTCGTCATTTCCTGCGATCTTCTTCATGCAGTCAGTCAAAATGAATGAATGGGCGTTTCTTTGACTATTTATAGGCAAATATGGGCGTTACGTGAAGCCCGCAAAAGCTGCACCGCATTTCGAGTTGATTGTGATTTATAAAGGGAAACCGGCGTAGGATGTGTCGTACGCACTTTCCTCACCGGTACGCAGCCTTTTATGAATCGGAAAATGTCTGTGCATATTTATTTGCTTTGTCCTACGTAAGCTACCTGCCCACGTCAATCATACGCAAGGCTTTATAAATGATGCCCCAGATCTTTTTGGTGTGATCGCAAAATCCCAGGAACTATCTGAACTATTCCTGGGAATAGTATACTCTGGTGTGAAAGCGCCTATTGTCATATGTAGCTACTTGGGCAGTCAGCTTGCATACTTTCTTGACCCAGATGGTTTGCTCTATGGTACCAAGTTTCTCAGAGTCAAGCATCACATGACATAACATTGAAAACACAGTTAACTCTAATTGTTGAGGTAGGAGATCCACTTAGGTGCTTTCACACCGCAGTACTTTTCCCACAAATGTTCATCAGAACTTAGTTCATGAGAACTCTTTAGTTCTTTAGCTAATAATGCTAATGCGAGGATAATAAGATGGCGGCTTCACAAAACTTTTTGGGAGTTTTACGGGTCGTGGTTTGCATCAGAAATAGGAACCTTTTTCTCCCACGAAAGTACCTGCTCTCTAGCAGGGACGGAAAAGGGGGTAGAAAGGTTCTCATTAACTCATTTTAGTTCCAGATTTTTTTGGTGTGAACGCAACATTTCGGAACTATATCGGAACTAAAGTGGGAAAAGTACTGCGGTGTGAACGCGGCTCTTGGGGTTAAGGATTAGGGCTAGGGTTCATGGTTTGAGATAAAACAGTGGAATACCATTGTCAGAACAAAACAACTCAGCCTTTGGTTTCACATGGGACAATACACCAATTTAGTTGCTGAAGTTGCTGGGTTGGATGTGATAATTAGGAGTTGGATCAACGAAATAAGCAGGAGATAGCAGTAACTTTCCAGTTAAGTGCTATTTTGACTAAGAGCACAGAAGCGAAATGGTGCTGGTATCTTAATCTATAGGGACTTGGCTTGGGAACCGGTGAGGTCGCCAGTTGGACCAAGAACAGAGTGTGGAATGCTCTTTGTATAGCTGCCCACTGCTTCCAATGCTAGGATGGATTAAACGCAGAGACTACATTTCACTGTGTGCACAGTGCTTTATGCATGTAGCTATGACAAATATAATGGAATTCCTTCATGATGTAATTGAAAGAGCACCAGTAACCCCATAAATGTTGGGTAGAAGTATAGAAACCATTTCAAGAACATCAGTCTCCTCTTTGGCATTTAATGTTTTTCTCTGATGCTATTTTTTGTCTGTTGGGTGTAGCTGAAGCTTCAGTGAAAGTCCAAGTCGCGTGCTCATGTACATCATCATGTATTCGCAATGCACACTTTTTGCATTTTGCTTTTCCAAATTGGCCAACCGCAAAAACTTCTCGAAATTGTCCAACGTTACTTTGCGCGCAAATTGAAAATGCATGACAGCAAATAAATGGAATAGCACCATGTGTACGTTTTTAAATTATCATTCAAACTTGATTTTGTGGTTCCTTCTTCGTGCTTCAAATGACACGCTGTACCTGTCATATTGAGCTCCCGTTGCCTAGCTTCCAAATAAAAAATGTGCAGGTTAATGTGAAACACAATGTTGGCTAGCCATCACACGAAAGCCTGACTGAAAAAAACAAGTTGTCTAGAATTACAATTGGATTTTGTTTGTATCAGCACATTTTGATTGAAATGAAATGCATGGTTTGCCACTGAATTTATTTCACATTACACAATCCTCTGTAGAAACTGCTCTGACATACTATAGAAAGGGTAATTCGATACAATCGACTCCAAAGAGGGGAGTCTTTTATTTCTGACATCAGCTGTGTAGTAATGTAGCTTTGTCACAAACCCCGAAAGACTCCTGTCCTTCTGTCTCTATTGTCAAGCTTCACCTGACCAGAAGTCCATGTATTGACGTGAAACTCTCCAATAGTGAGTCTGACCCCAGAGCAAGTGTGAAAGCCCGCTAAACACGTCATTTAACCCAGATTATCTATAAGGAAACCTATTAGCAGCCATTAGCAGGAGGAAATGACCCTGACCCTATCATTGTAGTTGTACTACTTCTTCCCTGGGAGAAGACACTGAAGAAAATAGATAAAGATCAGCTTGAATTACACCAACTAGGCCTGGAACACAAGGGATTTAAGATAAGTATTGACACACATACACACAAACGGATAGAGAGAGATGCACATACACAAATAACCACACAGATATACACAGCTCCCTAGGGGATACGTAAGATGCAATAAATCCAGCCTCTAAATAGATAGCGCTGCAACATGTGTGGCTTTTAAGATCAGTGCTGATATGATTATGCAGTCTCAGGACCATAGATATGGAGTAGATAGGTTGTGCTGCTGTAAATACACATCAGGCTAGCCGGCGCGTGCTGCAGCTCCCCAGACTCTGCTGACATCAGTGCTTTTCCTCCACTCCCTGCTTATTAAGAAAGAACTTTGTCCTCGGTCCTTAGACAGCCAACAGCCAGGGATTCATATGCATAGAGATAGTGTTCTTTACATGTACAGTTGGGTCCCAAAAACATTAACCATTACATGAAAATACATCTAAATTGTGAAAATGAAATAAGACAAATGCATAATATTCACTCTATGATGTGATGCATCACAGCTGATCAATAGCTCTCCACCATTTTCAGCCCTAATGTCCTCCAAGAACGAGCGCCTGGTCGGCTAGACAAGTAAATCAATATCATTGGAGGGTAAAAAAGGATTTCGCTGTGCCTCTAAATATACTTTAGAATGGATTTGTCAAACAGTCAAACCTATGATCTGTCTGAAGTGAGTAACACAATGGAACCTAAAAGTATTCCTAGAGTTATGTTTCATTTTTTAACAAGTGTAGCGACAAAACAATGCCACCAAATCTGAATCTTCCTCTACCATATCAGATGGCCCAATCCCTCTTTGGACTGCACACCCAAGGCTTCCCTTGAAGAGTAACTCAGTGAGGATCACACTTGAGCAGAGCTGTTTATGGCAGTCACAACAAGAATTCAGTTGATAAAAAAAAGCTGTAGTAGATTTATCCCAATTTGGTTTTAAGCGCAACCAATACTACTGTTGTAAAATTGTTTTATCATATCCTTTTATCTGTTGTTTGTTTGAGAAATGACAGTAATGAGATATGTTGGCTTGTTAATATCAAAAATAATCCACAAAGCAGCAACACCAGCTGACAAACAAGCCTGAGCAGACAGCCAGGGTGCACAGTGGATGGCAGTAATTGTGAGCCAAAATGAAAGGGAAAAAAGCAAAGGGGGATCCTATTCGAACTTGTAAGAGTTCAAATAAAAAGCTTCTTTACAAAAGCACACATGCACTGCAACCCTGATATTATGTGACATAACTTGGAGGTGCTGTATGTCAGAACGGAAATACATACATCTTTTAGACCTGTACTTCAACTGACTTTACCTTGTTAACTCCCTGGAATAATCTCCTTGTTATTATATATCTGCTTTGCCTTATGTTTGAATTAAGCAGCTCCTTGTCCAGAGAATTCAAAGTTAATGGATGGGTGGTTGATGAGGTTTCTAAAACCCGATCGCAAACAAACGTCTGAGGGTGAAGAAGAAAGGTAATATACACTAAATCTTTATCAAAAATGTATTTCGGGGGTTTCCAGGAATAACAACAGTTGTTTATGACCAAAATACGATCTTGTAACACTTTGTAATCCGCATCATGTCCTGCCTGCTATAGGTTCGACCCAGGGGTTACCCCGTTGCCTAGACCCAACGGAGCATTTCCAGTAAGTGAGAACGTGTCTGGCACCGACAACCTCCTGGTGTTGGTGACCTGTGTCAAAATGCTATACAGACAGTGATGAAGTTGCATTTGAATTGTTTAAGTCTGTAGTCATAGGCCAGGGGTCGGCAACCCGCGGCTCTTGAGCCGCATGCGGCTCTTTAAGCCCTCTACTCTGGCTCCCTTGAGCTTGGACACAAATAAGAAGGAAATAAAAATAAAAATATTTGTAGGACTATTTATATTTTGTTGCACGGTTGAAAATGTTTCGTATATTGTATTTTGAGGTGATACTATGGCACATCAATAAAAAAACAAAACAGTTGTAATTAGGTCAACTAAAATATGCATCATATCCTGTATACGGTCCCGCACCAGCGCCTTTTCTTGCAGCCGAATAACCTGTCCCCCGGCTCGATGAGCGAACTAGGGATAAATAAATGAAAAGAAAAGTATCGGAGGAACACAGAGGGTTTAATTCTGCGTGGTTTTTTATTGTATTAATTTTCTTCAAATGTGCAGAGGACTCCTCAAGTGCTATGTTGATTTATTTTAAAGTAGGCCTGTGTATTTCTTTTAATTCTCCTTATAAGAGTTATTTGTTTATTATTAGAGGTAAACAGTTTTATATAATGTAATAAATAATAAATGCAAGAAAGCTGTAGTTTTTGTCTATGATGTAACAATACATACAACTTTATAAGCTATCAAGTTATCAAATGTGTTTTGCGGCTCCAGACAAAACTAATTTGTGGAAAAGCGGGCAAAAGGGCTCTTTTGGTCAAAAAGGTTGCAGACCCCTGTCATAGGCCCTGGAAATGACCAGCCTGAAACGGTGATAAAATAATCAACTCCTTTTGAATTGTTCCACTGAAGCTCAACCCGAACACTCATGAGTTCAGGACACTAGACTCACCATTTTCACGTGGCTTTAAAAAAGTTTGCATACAATACTATTAATACTTCACAGCACCTTGGGTCACTTGGAAGTAGCGCAAATGTGTTTAGTGACACAACATCTGCCTTTAATGCATACAAGTGATATAGCCAACATGTAAGCAGGCCTTTTTACAAATAACAAATTCAGTAGAACCATAGCGACAATTAATTTTGTTGTGTCTATTGGGCCGATATTTACTTTCCTTGGTCTTTGGCTACTAAATGCATCATACAGTATGTTCAGAAGCTATAGTTGCTACCTTGTATTGGTCTGTTGTTTAGTTATGGAAAGGTAGCTTACAGTGGGTTCCTAATGTTGAGAGCTACGAACAATGTAGACATTGCTTTAAAAGAAGACATTCAATACAAAATGTGAGCTCAAAATTAAACCTAAAGACTTCAGTGAAGGCGGTCCAACATTGGCCATGTGAGTGTTAAAGCCTCATCTAAAGTAAAGTGGCAAAAGCTGTGCACACTTCAAGCTCACGCCTGCCAACTCCCATCTCTAAAGCATTCAACATTTACAAATGAACAGCTAGAGGGCATATTTCCTTGACATTATCATGCAATTATTCATAAATTGGAGAACCATTTATTTTCTTATCAGCTGGTATTGCTGCCAACATTTACAGCTATCAAGACCTGCATTTGAATTGGCTTGCGACAGAAACAGAAAGACAAGGGGCATTCAGATTTGACATGTCAAGTATCTGACTGTCGTGCACTGTGTTGCTCTTTGGCACAGTATCATGCCTTTAATTTGAGGTTGCACAATCTCGTTTTGTCCTTATTCTTGGCACCTCAAAGTAAGTTCACTTGGAGATTGACAGATGATTGAAGGGTCATATGATTGGCTGACTTTTCTACTCTAGGACCAGGGAAATCCCTGTGCTCGGGTCCCATTATATCTGTTTGCAGTGGACACAATATGTATTCTACACTTACTTGGTTGGACAACATGTGTTTTTAGGAAGTCCTAAATGTATTTAAATCCTATAATAGTTAGGAAGTTAATATGAAACAAAAATGGTAATCGGAGAGTGCAGCACTTTACTAAACAATGGAGCATTCATGTTCTTAATGGTTACAATTCCTAAGGTTAAGAAGTATGGAGTCAGATTTGGGTCAATATTCTAGCTCACAAAACAAGCTACTCACGAGTAGTGCTGCGTACCGGTACGCCGAACCGGTACTGGACTTGTAAAAAGTTTCGGTTCAAGTCCGGTTAAAACCGGAACGTCAGGAACCGGTACTTGGACTCGCAAAAAAACTAGCACTTACGTATATTCTGGTGTCTGTGGTTATTTAAACATTCCCTGATAAAAGTTATTCAGCGTCAATAAATGAGTGCTAATCCCAGTGTGCTCAGTGTACAACATCACATGTCATTTCACCTTCGATTCACGGTTTGAAGACGTAGCATTTCGCCACATGCTAATGCTAACCGGAAGTGAAGAATGTTCAGAATAAAAGTATTAAGTAAATAGTGTGAACTTCCGGATTTTCAGAATAAAACTGATTTAAATTAAATAGTGTATTTAATTCAAAATTACGCCATATCAACATTGATTTTAATTTCTAACAGTATGTATGTACATCACTATGTATGTAGTATGTACTGTATAATGTACACATGTAGAGTTGTAGAAAAGACATGGTGTACAGACAGTACAGTACACTCTGACTGTACAGTCACTACAGTGTAGCCTATACTGTATAGTAGGTGTGTAACAGTGTAATGCGTATAGTCTACTCTACACTCTACCTTTCAGCAACGTTTTAGGGATTTAGGCTCAGTCAGCTCAGGGACTGTTTGGTTACTTTAGTTTGGTAAATGAAATAAATGTTTGAACGTTGTAGTAGTTCACTGTAGTTGCTGTCATAAGTCATTTGTAGACTAAGTGGAAAAAAGTGTTTTTTTTACATATGTACTTTTTAGAGAAATGTAGACACAAGTTGGAAGGGAGCACAATAAACCTGACGAGTTTGAATTTGAGTTGTTTATGAGTTAATTTCAATTGATAATTAGCTCACAATAAGTTCACTTTAATTACTCGCACAACTTGACACAAGCCATGGGTTCAGGTCCGGACTTATAAGTCCGGACCTGAACCTGAACCTCTGGACTTGAGTCCGGACCTGAACCTGAATGTGCGTCCAGGTACGCAGCACTACTCACGAGCGGAAAATGTGCCTCGCGAGAGAGACAGCCCTCTTGCTCGCTCGCAGGAGTGTCAGCCTCACTCGCTCACGGAGTCTGTCTATGTGCGCGTGAAAAGTTTCTGACACTTTGGGGCGGAGCCACTGAACTTTGATTGACAGCTGCAAGGAAGTCCGGAGTTGCCAGGTTTGATAAATGCCTGAATTACCAAGAGCCGAGGAGTGACAGCTGCAAGATCAGTTGGACGAGATTGAATAGTAAAGTTGTCCATAAAAAACTATTATATTCGTAAAGTGTACAGCTAATATATATATATATATATAAAACAATATATTTTTGAGTGGAAAACTGCTAGCTACTGTCTGCTGTATGCACCTCCCTTACGAAATGAACTATAAATGAATTATAGTATTACTATAGTATACTGTAAGAGTTGTATAGTGTCCTTTAGTAAGTTTGTAGTGTTCTGTAGTATTTTTCACTAGCTATTGTATTACAATAGTTTTTTCTGTAGTGCCATTTTATTATCTATAGTAGCCCTATAATATTTCAATAGTAACACTATGTATCTAGATCTTTGTAGTATTCCTATATTATATTAAATAGTATAACTATAGTATAATATATAGTGTTTCTGTAGTTGTTTTTTAAACACACTATAGAACACTCCTAATAGCATGATATTGTCATAGTGAATGCATATTATTACTATAGTGTTTGTAAAAGTATTACTATAGTGTTTTTGTTGGTGTTTCCGTATTAAGAGTATTCTTTTAAATAGTACTACTATAGTATAAAGTATAATATATAGTGTTTCTGTAGTTGTTTTTTGAACACACTATAGAACACTCCTATAGTAATAGTATGATGTTGTCATAATGAATGCATATTATTACTATAGTGTTTGTAAAAGTATTGCACTCCTAGAATTAATGTCATCTTTTTATATCAAATTAATTAATGTATGTGTATATATATATATATATATATATATATATTAGCTGTACACTTTACGAATATAATAGTTTTTTATAGACAACTTTACCATTCAATCTCGTCCACCTGATCTTGCAGCTGTCACTCCTCGGCTCTTGGTAGTTCATGCATTTATCAAACCTGGCAACTCCGGGCTTCCTTGCAGCTGTCAATCAAAGTCCAGTGGCTCCGCCCCAAAGTGCCAGAAATGTTTCACGTGCGCGTAGACAGACTCCGCGAGCAAGAGGGCTCTCTCTCCTCGCGGGGATTTAATCTGCGTGCGAGGGTCATTTTAGGCGGGTGTAAAATCACATTTTCCGCTCGTGAGTAGCTTGTTTTACGCGCTAGAATATTGACCCAAATCTGACTCCATAAAGAAGTCATTCTATCCACCGTGATGTGTTCAGTAGCTTTACACCGTTATTTTGAAACCACATAGACGCTACGAAGAATATGTTGTAGTTAAAGTTCATGTGAATTGTCCCATTCAAAATATTTGTTATATTATTCAAACACAACATGATCGGAGAACAAATGCCCTATTTAAAGTTAAGTCCATGGCAAATTAAAAATGGTTGAGTCGTTCTGTTGTCCATCATTCACCCTTCCACCAAATGTGTTAAATGATTGGAACATAAGTTTACAGTGATCCTGCGTAAAAGTGAAAACATAATCACCATGAAAGAGGCAATACATTGGAATGGCTTCTGTGATTTTGTTGTAATATGATAACCTCCACCAACCAAAGGAACAAAACTAAAGCAGCTCAATTAGTAAGACCTCATTTCATTGGACTGAAGTAGTGACCAACATTTAACGACACCAGAGAATCTGCTGACAACTGATACCCTAAATCACACACACACACACGCACACGCACACACACCACTTCAGGGGACATTACATTCACTTATATGCATTTCCTGGAGACTTATTCTAACCTTAACCATAACCAACACATGCCTAACCCTAAACCTAACCAAATCTTCACCCTAAAAGTAATGATTCCCCTCATGGGGACCTCCAATTTGTCCCCATAAGGGAGGCAAGTCCCCACACGTGACTGTGTAAACAGATTTAGGTCCCCACAATTATAGTAATGCTAGGCCACGCACACACACTTAGATAGACACACATTCAATTAGTCAGTGTAATAGGGAACATAAAGCATGTCTGTGATGGTAATGCTTACATTCCTCCTTCCTAGTCAGCAGCAGTAAAACAACTGGCTGAGGATTTATAAGGCGACTGGTGAATGATAATGCCTCTTTCTCTGTCCCTCCAACTTACCCAAAGTGTGTTTGCCCTGTCCAAGCATTTGAAAATGAGTGTTCAATTCCAGAGCAAATCACTCTGCAGTAAGAACCTCCTGAGACAAAATAATGATCTCACACATGTGTGTCTTGAAGAGACAGGGAAGAAACCTAAAGTAAAGACAAAGGGAAATTCTACAAAACTAACCATAAGTTAAAGACAGTGTTAGCAGACCTATGAACACACAGGTGAACCTGTGAGTGAGAGAAATTGTTTGGTGCTTGATGTTAGTATCAGCCTTTCTTGCCAAATAGCATTTAATTAATATCAGACTACATAAGGCACACACCAGGGTTTGAAACTGCAAAATTAATTATTTCCAATGGACTCCCTAATTAGAGGATATGCTGCAGAAAGTGAAATGCATTTGTGTGAGTGGTCCGCGTAGAGTCGATCTCTGGTGATCTCTGACATGTTAATTCCAGCATAAGATTCCACATTAGTGAAGTCCATCAGAGCTCATTAGCCGTTTGTGCACAATGTTCCTCTATTTAACTCTTGTGTTAAATTAACAAACAAGCTAGTGTGGTGTGGTGGCGAAGTCCATAGGGACTTGGCAACTGGAAGGTCACCAGTTCAAGTCCCGGAAAGACCAAGTGCTTGAGCAAGGCACCGTTCCCTACACTGCTCCCCGGGCGCCGTACATAATGGCAGCCCACTGCTCCTAACACTAGGATGGGTAAAATGCAGAGAAACCGTTTTGTTACATAGTACCTGTACTATGTAATGACAATAAGTTGAATCTTCTTCTTCAATTGTTGCAGGCATGATTAGATGTAAGTCAATGGAGCAAATATATCAGGAATAAACTGTTGACTTATAACACACACATGATAATTTCAGGAATATCAGGAATAAACTGTTGACTTATAACACACACATGATAATTTCTAATGACCTGTGTTGACCAAAACTAAAGTAACCAAAATGAAATTAATACAATTTTCAAAAAACTGATAGACATTGTCGTCAACAGACAACATCTAAATCCAAATCAACTGCAAGTATGAGGTAGTATTTGCCAATGGTATCAGTCTTATCAAGTCTCACTATGGTTTTGTACATTTATTGTTAACAGATGTGTAAGGAAAGTGATTACAGCAACATTTACATTTCATCCTAAAGAAATACTCGGCACAACCTACAAGTAAGTTCAATTAAAACTGATAAAAAAGGTGAACTTTTTTTTCTAAAGAGTAGATTTTACACCACTATGATAAGATAATTATCATTATGGATAAAACCCAGCGTCTTCTTAAAGCACAATTTTTTAATTTTTGCATAGATATTCAATTTTTCTGGGCAACCAGTGCCTTTTTTGTAGAAACTGAGTTGAAACAGGGTGACTGAGGGGATGACATGCATCAAATGATCTCAGGCCGAATTCAAACCCGGGTCGTCTGCTTGGGGACCGTCAGCGATTAAGAATCCCTTAATCTTGTATAGTATACTCATACTTTGGCGACTGTTGGTGTGAGGGAATGCGGTCGTCTTGCAATCCCAAGGTCATGGGTTCGACCGAGCCCCTGGAGTAAACATGTTGACGTATCCTCGGGCTTGATACTTAACCCAGAGTTGCTCCCAATGGCATGGCATGGCCAACGTTGTGTGAATGTGTGGGAATCTTAGATTTCTTGAGCAAAAGTGGCACATTGCTCTGGGTGTCGAATGGGTGAATGATGTAGCATGTAAAGCGCTTTCAGGGGTCGAAAAGACTGGATTAAGCACTAAATAAATAAAGTCCATTTACCATTCAAAGCTCTAATGAAGAATGTGATGCCAGGCAAACAGAAATATATTAATGTTGCCTCTTTCCCTCCATAATGCATTAAATTAATCTAATAATGATAATTACAATACGTCTTGTGGATTATAACATGATGAAGACACAAATGATCTTTACTTTTGAGAAAATCTCAAAGTACACATTCATTTGCTCCATTGCTGCCAACGCAGGGGTTAGTTTCCATGGAATAGACAGAGTATGCAGACCTTGATATTTGTCTGATTAAAATGATGTCTGTGCGTGAGCATGTGGGCGTCTTGAAGTAATCATCTGTTATGCATTATCTGTTTGCACAGGACTTCAATCTAGGCTGAATTTCAGGTGTCTTTATCTTGCCTGATTTTCCTAGTAAATAAACTTGACCTCTGCATCAAAACGACGAGGAGTAATCCCATTCCCTCTCACAACCCTCTCTCATTCTGTCCCACCTCCTCCTGTCTGTTATTCGCTGTTTCAAAGATTGTTGAACAACCAGCAATTGTTTACAACTAGATAGCAAATATTCTCCCCCTCTAACATTGCATTACTCTCGACAGAAACAAACACACCAAAGCACGCACACACGCAAACATTCACTGAGATAAACACACGTAAGATGGAGCTTCTTGACACTGAATTGGCTCTCATTGTCAGTGATGTCAGTTTGCGTGCCCCTTCAAGCGAAAGGTGGAAACAAATAAATATGAGTGTGTGAAAAAGAACAAGAGGAGTGGGGAAATGAAGGACCAAAACAAATCAGGTCAGCAAAGAGAATAAAGAGAGACTGATATGATGCAGAGATGGATCTGAAAAAAGTTGTTTGTTCTACTTCTAGTCAGACGGTAGAGAAGTGCCGTTTGGTTTGTTTTTGTTGGATTTAGATTTGGCAAAGTCTTGTTAGAGGGACTTTCAACGTTGCAGTCAAAGCAACAGTGTGCATGCTTTTATCAAAGGGAAATTATGCCTTGGCTAGACTCAAAATAATATTTCACCTGAATGTGGCGGGGTGGTCGTTTTTAAAGGCAGAGCCACCAAAATGCCTGACAATGCCACCTGGATAATTTCGCCCCAGGAGATATTTAATTTGCACCTTAGAAATAAGAAGGCTCTAAAAGTTTGTGACTTACACAAGACAGAGACGTGGTTCAATTATAATGAAAAAGTTTAACAGTTTATTTCAAAATGTCAATCACATGTATTTGTTTATTCTTGGTAAAACACTTTATATAGAAAATTACTAAAATCAATGAGGGAAAAAAGGGGAGTGGGCAGATGCCAGCCAGGGGGAGGCAGTCTAACAGGGCTGTGTCCCACTTACCCACCACCGGTGCTCACTGCAAATCAAAAATCACTGCAAATCAAAACTCACTACAAACTGTGTCCACTACAAGCCGTGAAGGGAATCAGACTGTGTGCCTAGCCCCCACCACTAGCTGGCTCCAACTCCACAAGGGGCAAAGGAACAACAAATGAGTTTAAAGCAGAAGAAACAATTATCCCATTGGTCCAAACGAGCAAACAGTAAAATACACTAAAATCCTAAATATAAGACAGCAAAACTAAATTTAAACAAAAACCTAACTCAAGCAAAACCTAAACTGTAGCAAAACCTAACTGTAGGAAAACAGCAGCTGAATACCACCTAGTAGGAAAAACACATTATACATTAGATTACAATACAGAAGTACACATTTAAATCTTTTAGCTTAGGTAATTATAAACTTACCACTACTCAGTATGATTAATACTAAAGTAGGCTACCAAGGACCAACACACATCCCTCCAGGTTAACAGGACCTTCAGGCATCACATTTGGCCAAAGGTAGTGGTGTTACGTATTGCGCCGAGGCTTCGGAGCGTGTGTCGAGTAAGCCCCGAAGCTTTTTGTGAAGCTTGTATCGAGGCTCGTGTCGTTTTAGGCCATTGACGTCACCGATGACAAACGAAGCCTCGCTGCCTGTCGATACCACGTGACTGCTTCACGATGCGATTCAGATTGGTTGAACCGTTGAACCACAACGCTCATAATACCCAAGGATGTATAATAAGAACCATATTACCCCTCCTGTACCCGAGCCCGGCGGTGACACGATGGAATTAAGAGAGCTCAGACCCTCACTCATATAGAGGTCGGAACATGTCATAAGTAGGCCTATAAATAAATAAAAATAAAAAAACATAAAGGAATACAAAAATGAATAAATGCAGGAATAAGTGGTTTACAGTGTTTTCAGTCAGAATCAGTGTGTGTGCTGTGGTTCAGCTGGAAAGCAGTTGACTGACAACCGCAGGGTCCCTGGTTCAACGACTGGTCAATATATCTTTTTTGTTTGTTTATAAAAGCTACAGCTAAATGAGATAATGTAGTTAATAAATGTATTCTTTGATATGGTTTAGCCTTTCTCAGGCTACAACATGGTTAAGTTTACGAATATTATTAAGGAATACAAATCCCTCTTTGCAATGTTTACCAGCCTCTTTAGGCTTTTCAATCACAATCATTACACTGGAATAAATACAATATTGTTAACATGAAAATATGATTCTATGTTCGTTGTTTAGAGTTATTCTAAGGCTTTACTCATTGGGAACTCTGTATGAGATGGAGCACACTGTTGAGAATGTCAAATCTGCCTGTTTTACACACTTTGATCAACAGATCAAATCAAGCCTCATGAGATGAACCCTTTTGCGAACCAATTTGCTGGAAAGCTTCATAAGGCTTCATCTCGCCATCACTAGCCAAAGGAACACCAGGTGGACCAGGATACAAGCTGACAGTAGGCTAATACAAATGAATGTAATTCAGTGCTAATATAAGATGTACATGACCCCTGCGAAACGTAACCATGGTTGACCATGGTCACCATGGTATTCCATTGCCAACCATGGTAATACCATGGTTGACCACAAAATACCATGATGGTCACAGTACCATGGGGAATAAACCATGGTCTACCATGGTCAACCATGGTCAGCCTACCATGGTCACAATGTCAACTCCGGAAACCATGGTCCACCATGGTCCACCATGGTCAGCCTGCCATGGTCACAGTACCATGGGGAAGAAACCATGGTCTACCATGGTCAACCATGGTCAGCCTACCATGGTCACAATGTCATCTCCAGAAACCATGGTCAACCATGGTCAGCCATTTGAATATTTGAACCATGGTCTCAAGAAACCATGGTCTACAGCAGTGACCACCAACTGGCGGCCCGCGGGCCACATCCGGCCCGCCAGACATTCTCATCTGGCCCACACGACGGGGGTGACTGTGGCGTTGGCGGAGTGGTTACTGCGTTCGCCCCCCACCCATTTTTTTATTTTACAACGTCTCGTGAGTAAGGTGCAGTACCGGAGTCCAACAGAGAGGCAGCAGCTGCGGAACAGTAGACTGCGTACTGCGAAACCTTCCCTGCCTTGAATAAGAAGTGATCCTTCGTTGAGAGTCTGCTTTGTGCGCTCCACAGCAGTAGCTCCGCTGCGACAGAGTCCAACAGAGAGGCAGGATCTGCGGGACAGTAGCCTAGAAGCAGGGTTGGGTTGTAACGGAATATATGTAACGGCGTTACGTAATCAGAATACAAAAATCAAGTAGGCTAACTGTATTCAGCTGGCGTTTTATTTGAAAAACGAGCAATCTGATTACAGTTAGTTTCGTAAACCTGAAGTGAATACATTTTGGAATACTTATTGGAATTATTGGTGGAAAAGTTTCCTCACAAAATGTAATATTCATTACCGGCAGAACTGTGTGCACACTGCACAGCGCTGCAGCATGTCTGTGAGCGAGATGCAGCGTGTCTGTGAGGCCCCGCCCCCGCACGCAGATGAGAGAGAGAGATCTCTTTTAAGATATATTGAAAGTTAGAAACGGAGATGGTTAGATAAAATGTGCAAGATAACGTATATGTAGCGTCGAAATGATGACATTTCATAACGGGATCAAATCAAAGTGAATGGCCTGCTGCTGCTGAATGCATGGGGCAAGTGACTGGAAACAGTTTTAAAAGTTATTACATCGTTTCAGATAATAATAATAAATAATAATGATAATTCATTCTATTTAGGGGCACCTTTCAAAGCACCCAAGGACACCTTACAATTCATAACATATTCCAAGGAAAGGTTTTAAGACAGTACAAAGAATGCAGTCCGGGTGATGTTTTTTATGTGGGGTGCAGATCAGAGAGCTGTCAGAATGACACCAAGATGTTGTGTTTGAGTTCTTGATAAGCCATTAAAACAGTAACGTATACGTGTCTCCTGTTCACCAAAACATACCCATCTGTTATGGAAAAAGAAAGTATTCCAAAAGTAATCTGAATACGTTAGAGACATGTAACTGTAACTATTCTGATTACTTTCAGAGCATGTATTCAGTAACTGATTACATTTACAAAGTAACCCTCCCAACCCTGCCTAAAAGTGATCCTTCGTTAGCGTGAAGAGTCTGCTAAGCTTTATGCGGTCCGCAGTACCTGAGCGTGCTCCACTAGCATTGTGGACTATATAAAAATCGCTGGCCCGCGATAGTGTCTAATGGATACATTTTAGCCCTTGGACAAATGTAGTTGGTGATCCCTGGTCTACAGAAACCATGGTTGACAATCATTCTAATGAGGCTCATGCAGGCACCGTCACCTGATGAATGTATATAAAATAGTCTTTACATTTTCACCAACTGTTTAATGAGCAATTAATGAGCAATTCATGTCACATTCATAAACTAGTCACATTAATAAAATAGACTTCAAATTGTGATCAGATTCTCAACTTAGTTCATTTAGTAAGTCAGTTTAACTTTATGTAGAGATATTAAACTATGCAGAGTTCAAATTAATGTCAGGAATGTCATCCAACTCAGGAATGGCACCTATTATCATTGATTATGAAGCAAAAGTCTTAATTCAAGACATCAGAAACTGGAAACTGGGGTGAAATTGAATAGTGTACACATTAACATGACATTTTAGTATGATTAATAGATTCTGAGCAGGTATAATACTGTAAGCTATCACATTTTGAATGACATACTTATTATCACATTACCGGTACTTATTGACAACACTAACACATCATATCATAATTGAATTATCACATAAATGATAAACAAAAATTATCACATATTAATTGTCTGTCCAGGACTAATGATAAGTATCACATAATTATTGACTGTCTGACCAGGTTGTAAAGTATCACATATTGACTGTCTGTCCAGGACTGGTTGAAGGTTTTGATGCCAACTTGTTTTCATTTAAACACAGAATGACCATGCAGGTTCGGTATCTGCACTGTAAAAAAGATCGTAATTTTACAGGAAATAACTGTACATTTTTATAGTAATTATCATGTTTTTTTAAATAACTTGCAAAATCCTGTAAAATGACAGATATTAACTATAAATTAACAACCCAAAACATTATTTTAAGTATTTGGACAATAACAACAAATAACGTTTATTTCCTTTTTTTTTTTACAGTAAATGTACTATATAATATTTACAGTGTTTTTGCACTTTCAGAAAATACATGCAGATGTACGTAAAATAAAATGTTTTTATCTGTAATTAAATATGTAACTCGTAATATAAAAGTGTATTACTATTATAAGACTTTAAGGTAAACATAAAACTGTAAAAAAAAGCGTAAAATAATAAAAACGTAAAATGTAAGTAAAACATTTTTACATAAATCATGTTTGGAATGAGTCCACAACACTCCTGATTGGTTAATATAAACGTCATCGAAGAAACCTGCCAATGAGAACTGTCCGCGCCTGTCGTTCACATTTGAAACATCCAAGTCAGTTTGAGCGGGTCTCCTCCTGCTGGAGCTATTATAGCTGTCTGTATGTCTGCTACAGGAGTTTATGGATTAATATCGGGATCGTTTTACATCTACACATTAAATATGAGCATCGGGACGTCAACAAAGAACAGAAGACTTGAGATCTGGTGAGTCCTGCAACTGTAATGGAGTTAAACATGTATTTAGATAATCCTTACTTAGTTTGTGAATGTTTTATTTTTTATTTAAGGTTATGTTTCTTCTTCTAGTTAGCTGAGTTTCTTCCCGTTAAGTTGGTATGCATCATTAATAGGTTGTTAAATGTTAAGAAGCCCTGAGATGCTGTTTCTTGCAAGATGTTGCGCCCGGGAAACCTGGATTAACATGCGGCTGCTAACGTTAGCTTACAGTTTATTGCAGTGCTGCCCCCCCACCCTCTCGTCTCCAACACGGGAGAATTACACATAAACATGCAGTGGGGTATCAGTGTTGTCGCCAAGTTTAATGTAAAGTTTCACAGCTTTCTTACAGCGGAATCTAGTTTGTTAATGTTCAGTAGCCAACAGCTAGCATAGCATAAACAGCTAACCGCTAACGTTCGGCTAACTTGCTAGTTAGCTCTGCTCTATATATTACACGCTAACATGACTAGCTAATGTCACACTGAACTAAAATACTTTTTGTATTACTACATCATACTTGGTCCAAATCACTGCTAAAATGAATTATTTTTGAAAATGTATAGTAAAGAAACACTTGTGCATGAAATAACATTGCAAAAGAATACGGGTAATGTTTGACCCATGTTCTGCCTTAGAAGTGTAGTGATACAAACATGATTTTTATTCAAAAAGTAAGAAAGGGAAAAATAAAAATTAGAATTGGTGTTGATCCAAAACATGTTAATTGAGGAATACCTGGAATCCTGAATGGTTCAAGTAATTTATTGCAAAGATATTTACAATTAAAACTAATTTGGGTCACTTTTGACACATGTTGGTTGTATGTTGTGTAACAAAGGGTTAACATGACAGCTGTGAAGTTCACTCTTTTGACAGAGCACCAGTGGACAGTCAGGACTATGGAAGAGAATATGTGATGGCTTTCTGTGGAAAGCTGCTGAAGCCAGCCTGTGTCCCTCTCATCAGTCTCTCCAGGCAGCACCCAACTATTATTCCATCTTGCAGATGAAAAGACTTTGATATGTGAGTAATAACTAACTTGTGTCTAACATAATATTGAATGTGGTTTAGTAAAGTATTTAAAAATACCCCACATTGTACACAGGGTTGGGAGGGTTACTTTGTAAATGTAATCAGTTACTGATTACTGATTACATGGCTCTGAAAGTAATCCGAATACAGTTAGTTACATGTAACGCAGACTTTTGTTCCTCCATGTTTCGTTGTTATTGTTTCACTGAGCGAGCGGACCCGCGATTTTTTGGTCCATCTGCGGCGGTAATAGGTTTTGTGGGCTGTGATGATTCGGCTGTACCTACTTGAATATTAAATGTTGAGAGGAAATCTTTCCACCAATAATTCCAATAAGTAATCCAAAATGTATTTATTACTCGTTTTTCAAATGTAACGCGAGCTGAATACAGTTACTTGATTTTTGTATTCTGATTACGTAACGCCGTTACATGTATTCCGTTACAACCCAACCCTGATTGTACATGTACAGGACAATCGGACCTTGTTCAACAAAGATCATCAGACAATTGTTTTGTCTTTGAGGTACAGCCGCAGCAGAGAGTCTGAGTTTGAAGAAAACACTAACATTTTATTTTAAGCAGAAAGTTGCGTGCAGCTATTGTCTGAGATCGCAGGATGTGGTCTTGTTAGATGTGCCAAGAGTGAGGACTGTCTTAGGTAAGACGGCTTTTATGTGCGCAGCTCCACTTGCTTGGAACAGCCTACAGTCCAAATTAAAATTGAGCAATTTTATTTCTCTGAATGTTTTTAAGGCACGTCTGCACGAGATGCTTTCTGACACTATGGGTGTTTGTAAGTGTTGGTGAATATGATGTCCTCTATTGTTTGTTTTTATGTTATTTTTATGTTTCATGTGGAACTAAATTGATGCAGGTCTCCCTTGTAAAAGAGATCCATGATCTCAAGGGACCTATCTGTCTAAATAAAGGTTTGAAATGAAATTAAATGAGTGTTGTTTAATCAATCAATATTTACTGGTCTTGAATTTCCTCACTGGATTACAAAATGCTTGAATCTTATTGTACAGGGACATTATGCTATGTCTTCAGCGATATGTACCATTTTAAGGAAATAGACTGTTAGTGGTATTGACCGAAGCTCCGCAGCTGTAGCTAGGCGCTGCTAATGAAAACTCAAGTGCTCAATTTGTTGGTTTTTCTTTTTTATTAAGAATTGACCAAGCATATCTTCCTCTTCCAAATCCCAGTTGTACTTCGGTAACATGCAGTGCCTGAGAGGGTGCGTTTGATTGTTCCCACAATAGTGCGTGCGTGCGCTTGTGCTTCAAAGGTCCATCATACAAGATGTAGGGGATCTATTGGCAGCTGCTGATAATAACATCCATCATTATGGTTTACTAATAGTTATCACTTCACTTCCTCCTCCATCACCTGGACACAGCAGGAACCTACGCCAGTGTGTGGACTTCAGCTCTGCCTTCAACACAACCCTCTGGCTGGAGGCTGCGCTCCATCAGGACCAGAACCTCTCTCCATCAGGACCAACACCTCTCTCCATCAGGACCAGAACCTCTCTCCATCAGGACCAGAACCCTCCATCTCCATCAGGACCAAAACCTCTCCATCAGGACAGGAAACCTCCTCCATCAGGACGCAAGACACCTCTCTCATCACGGACCAGGCTCTCTCCATCAGGACCAACGTCTCCACCCAACACCCTCTCTCAGGCATATCTCCATCAGGACCAGAAACATCAGGACCACCACCTCTCTCCATCAGGACCAACACCTCTCTCCATCAGGACTGGTGGACCATGGTTAGACCATGGTTAGACCATGGTTTATGTCCATAGTAGACCATGGTAGACCATGGTTAGACCATGGTTTATGACCATGGTTTATTGTGACCATGGTAGACCATGGTTTATATCAGTGCTCTACCATGGTTGACTGTGGTGCCATATACCAACCATGGTCAACCATGGTTATACCATGGTTAAATGAACCATGGTCTACAATGGTTCATTTCGCAGGGGCAGGATTAAGTTGCTGATCAAACATGACACCCTGTATCTGACAATTTACATACCCATGGTGGCCATGTGGCAACAGGCAGGCAGCAAACGAACCAAAGGCTGCCATGATGCCACATGTGCCTTAAATACCCCTGAGTTGATTGGCTCTGGGGTAGGAGTTGACCTACTTTAGGTGATGGGCCTACTTTGGAGTTCAGGGCCTAGAGATGAGTGTGGGACATTTACCTGAACCCAGTGTTCCTGATACATTAAGAATGCAAATAAACTTTAATTGCATTTCATTATACACCAGAGAAACATACAGAATCACAGTTGGGTACACTCATTAAATTATCTGGATCATATAATGTAGTATAACCAAACTGCCTGATCTCTGAGGAAAATGTTAGTAGTTACAATACACAAAAAGAACAGATATCAAATAATATACAGTGCAGGAAGAGGCAACAAAACCTTATTTGAAGCCCTCCACTTAAATAATGTTAAAATGCACAGAACACAGGATCGAATATAAACAACAAAATAATATTATTAAATTAATGCATTTGTCATTTGATCATTCTCAACCACACAACTACCACTACACATCCTTAAAAAAACAAAACCTTATTTACCTTTTACTTATTCAAACAAAAAGATCAATCCCAATCGGCAGCTAATTCATTCATTCCGTCAGTATGGCCGGACAAGTTCCTTTGATTTTAGTCTTGTCCTATTTCATCCTAAATACTTTAATAAATGAAAGGTTTACGATATCCCAGAGTTGTACATTTGTATCCGTCTATAGATACTTTCATTGTCTTTTGCCCAAGTAAACAAAAGACCTGACATTGTATAGCCTAAGCCGTAGTGATGCTGGGGGCCAAATGAAAGATTCCCAATCTGTCCGGCAACAGCTTTTCTTTGTCAGCACATTTTTGTTTGCATTTTCTTTCTATGTAAGTTTGGCCAGGTAAATGCAGCTGTTTTTAGCACTTTTGCCCAATAATAGTTTTCTCTCTGGAACATTTAAATACATCTTATCGAACACATATTTTACACAATTACAACATTTAGAAAGTCATGCCAAACCAAACGTCTCATTTTGGACGAGATCTCAGTAGATCAGTAAATGGTGTTCAAGAAAGTAAGGGGTCTCCGGGTGATGTTTGGTGCAATATTGGGGACATGTGTACTCGCATTATTCTCAGATATTGCTGTGCACATACTGATATTGCCCCCTTTATTGACCTGGCACTCCACTGTGACCCCTATACCTTTTGGGAACTTCTCCAGCTTTTGTCTCATTCCCGAAACTCAAGGGTGTGAGGGATTTAACTTCATCTAGCACCATTAGTCTCTATAATAATATAAAAATAAAAATAAATCCTCATTTGAACTAGGGAATCATGCAGTGACAGAAAAGTACATTTGTTCCATGTTTCGCTCTGTTACTATATTAGGTATGTATTGTGAGAAATTAAAATCAATGTTTTTAATGGCATAAAGTACCTTAAACATACCGTCAGTTTAAATGCTGTTTTATACTGAAAAACCAGAAGTTCTTGTGCACAACCAGTTGTTAAGCTTTTATTCTGAAAATCCTTCATCTCCGGTTAGCATTTAGCATGTGGCTAATATACCATTTACTATAGAGGTGAATTTAGTAGCGATATGACTCGGAGTGTTGCATACCGAAACCTACTGATTTCAACACTACAACTATAGACGTCGAGATATTATTATTGTTGAATATTAAATGAAGGTACAGTTTATTTGAATACGTTATTGTTTACAGATGTGGGTAGCATGTGACAACATCCGGAACTACCGGAAACCAAAATGCTGTGAAGCGTTTGAAATGTATTTATTTAGATGAAAAGTCATGAAAGAGATTAGGAGGAGAAGAGGCGTGTCTAGTTATACAATGAATGTAAAATGTTGAAATCCTCCGTTTAACGCAATATCAGACACAGAAGAACGAGGGGGAAGTCTCCTACGTCACAGCCCCTAGAGAGGAGGAGCAAACCGCCAGCAAGCGGGAAGGACGAATACGTTTGAGCTCTCTTCTGCACGGCCACCACAGGGAGAGGAACCTGCAGCCTTTCTCTCCTGACTGAACAATATCCTGTTTGTAACATTACCACGCCATATCTTTAATTAAAGTAACAGTTTGAACCTTCTCAGAGACTCCATTTAAAGCTTCTCTCCTGGACGCGAGAATAACGAACACAGCATAACAGTATGTACCTACGCTCAATGGAGTGCAGATCGCCACCATCTCCCATCCCAGTCCCCTTAGAGTCAATATTGCGACAAAGATACCGAAAATGGGAATCATTCCTAATGTTTGTGAATCAAAACATACAATTATGAAATGAATCTGCAAACGCAACAATTTTCGTGGATATCATTTTCCCAAGACAAGGGCCGAATTGTAGCTGTCAACCGACTTTGTTAGGCTTGTTTTGAGCTTTTGCAATGTTGATCACTTGCGACCCCTACTGGCTGAGTAAGGAGTTAATGACAGTATAAAATGGTCAACTAAATGCGGTTTTCAAAAAACCTGACTAAGCCAACCACAAGATGTCTTTTGGAAAAAAATATTAGGCCGTATTTGGTGATTTGTGTCTCAGCTGTGCGCAGCGTCTCCACTGCAGCAACTCTATATCCACCAGTTAAAGGAAATACAACTAATGTGTTGTGTTATATTAGCTGTACAATTGACCACATATGGTGTTCTTAGTTTCCATACCTCCTGTGTTTTATGAGCGACTTATCAAGTCTTAGCAAACGGCATAAAACATGATTAAACATGGTAGTATATAAAACCATGCTCGTACAACCTAGAAATGCAAAACCGCATCATTTATGAGAAAACATTTCATAACATTAACACAACATATTCGAGGTGGTTTTAAATAACATATCCGTATTTATTTATTTCTCCAAGTTATGTTTTTGTGTGCACTGAGGAGTCTCAAACAGGCGTTTGTTTAATCATTTTAAGATTGGCTTTAATCAATGTTTGAAAATGAATTCTTCATAAATGAGAGGTAACATTTTGTTTATGGTATTATTTCCACATATTTCTCTCCATTCTTCCTTCTGCCAATGGTGTCGCAGTTTCTCGTCTCTCCCGTTTTTGTGCTTAGTGAGTACGCATGGGTTAGAGTTTGCGTGGACCAAAAAATAGGTACAGAAATGTTCCGACATTTTCTGATTCACCAAACATTGCGCACCGGCGAGGAAAGTGCGTACGGCACTTCCTACGCCGGTTTCCCTTTCTAAATCACAACCGACTCGAAATGCGGTGCAGCTTTTGCGGGCTTCACGTAACGCCCGTATTTGCCTATAAATAGTCAAAGAAACGCCCATTCATTCTGCCAACCGTTTTTGTGCTTAGTGCGTACGCATGGGTTCGAGTTTGCGTGGAGGACCGCACATTTTTCCGTCAAGTTAGTATTTTATAAATCGCAAACATTGCTTAGAAACTGGCGTACGCCATTTTTTGAGCGTATATCCCTTTATAAATGAGGCCCCAGGTGTTTAACAGTCTTAGTGCCTGTGGGATGAAACAGTCCCTGAGTCTGGTGGTTTTAGTCCGGATGCTACGGCAGCAGACAGAACAGTTTGTGGCTGGGGTGATGGGGGTCTTTTATAATCCGGAGGGATTTCTTCCTGAGGCGCTGGGAGTAAATGTCCTCCATGGATGGCAGCTCCGTCCTGGTGATGTTCTGTGTAGTTTTCACCACCCTCTGTAAAGCCTTACGATTGAGGGCGGTGCAGCTGCCGTACCAGGCCGTGATGCAGCCAGTCAGGATACTCTCTATGGTGCACCTGTAGAAGTTGCAGAGTATCCTGGAGACCATGTTGAACCTCCTCAGCCTGCGGAGGAAGAAGAGCCGCTGTCGACTTTTTTTGGTGATGGTGGTAGTGTGAAGAGTCCATGTCAGGTCCTCAGTGATGTGGACACCGAGCAACCTGAAGCTGCTGACTCTCTCCACCATAGTCCCATTGATGGTGATGGGGGTGTGTCCCTCTCTCTGCTGCTTCCTGTAATCCACAATAAGCTCCTTGGTTTTGCTGACGTTAAGATGGCGGTTGTTATCCTGGCACCAAGATGTCAGGTTTTCGAACTCCTCTCTGTACGCCGTCTCGTCACCGTCTGTGATCTGGCCGATGATGGTGGTGTCGTCAGCAAACTGCACGATGGTGTTGGAGCTGTGTATGGCCACGCAGTCGTGAGTGAAGAGGGAGTAGAGGAGAGGGCTGAGCACGGAGCCTTGAGGGGCTCCGATGTGGAGGATCAGGGTGGAGGATGGGATGTTTCCCACCCGCACTGCCTGGGGTCTGCCCGTCAGGAAGTTCAGGATCCAGTCACAGAGGGCGCTGTTGAGCCCGAGGTCTCTGAGCTTGATGACCAGCTTGGAGGGCACAATGGTATTGAAGGCTGAACTGCAGTCAATTAACAGCATTCTCACATATGTGTTCCTCTGGTCCATGTGTGAGAGGGCAGTGTGGATGGTGAGGGCTATGGCGTTGTCTGTGGACCCGTTTGCTCTGCAGGCAAACTGCAGGGGGTCCAGAGAGTCAGGGAGGGAGGAGGTGATGAAGGTTTTGACTAACCGCTCAAAGTCCTTAGTCGTAGTAATGATGCCGCTTTCGTCAAAAAGTGACAGGTGGTGTGACAGGTCACACCTCTCCCTACTTATGCAAATGAGCTAAGTCCCGCCCCCCATTGCGAGATCCTTTGATGTGATTGGGTACAATCATGTTAATGAGCTAAGTCCCGCCTCCCTTTGTTCGAGATCCTTTGATGGGTGTTACCACAGGTAGGTGTGAAAAGCCCCCCTGTGTAGTGCCTTTGTTGTCTAATTCTTTGATGTGTTGATTAAGGCAGACTCTTTGAAGTTATGTTGTCTGGCCCCTGCCCCTGAGAGTTGAATAATTAGCCTTTGATGTTTGCCCTTTGATGTGAGGTGTTATAACAGGCAGGTGTGATTTCACACTGGTGTGTTATAAGCCTTTGATGTTAATCTAGGTGTCTCTTTGAAGTTATGCGTGAGACTGTCTACCAGCCCAGGCCTCTCCCCCTTTTCTCCACCCCTTCCTTTTGGCTATGACGCCAGCAGATAGTGGGGGTGGAATTAGATGAAGATAGAAATATGCTCAAACTAAATCAAAAGACAGTCATTTCCACTTACCAAGTCACCTTTTTTAAAAAAGAAAAATGGCAAGAGACGCCTCGAATTGGGTTTAATCAGCCTGTGACAACTTACCGCCATCCGTCCGGAGCGCCAGTCAAGAAACGAATGCAGCATCTGTGCGGGGGTCAGACGCATACAGCCGAAGATCTCGTGCCCTCTTTTGGTCATGTGTGCGCGTTCATGTGTGATGGAGGAGGGGCTCTGTGAGGAAATACGCTCAATCTAAATCTTTTGTCCGAAGGAATCGAACTCGTCCTTATTGGAACTTTGGGAGGGGTATTTTTCTTTCTTTTAAGGGGTGATCTGTCAAAGGTATGCTGTCAATCATTCTTAAATCTCTTGAACTAGGAATCTTAGAAATGCGTCTTAATCCTCCCAATCCTAGCTCTTCCTCCTCCTCCTCATCGTCATCATCCCACCCTCCACTCAGCATGACTCCGCCTCCCCCTCAACATAACAAGTCCCGCCCTCCTCACCAGATCATTTAAAAGTAAGGGGGTGGAAATAGATGAAAAAAAGAAATACGCTCAAACTAAATAACAAGCCAGTCATTTTCACTCGCCAAGTCACCTTTCAAAAAAGAAAAATGGCCAAGAGACGCCTCGATATGGGTTTAATCAGCGAGACGCCTGTGACAAGTTACCGCCATCCGTCCGGAGCGCCAATCAAGAAACGAATGCAGTATCTGTGCCGGGTTCAGACGCCTCCAGCCGAAGAACTTCATGAAGAATGGACTCTGAAAAATGGCGATGTTTGGGGTTATGTATTCAACTATATGGCGAATGAACTGCATTTCTACAATCTGAAGAATGGAGAAACGTATGGACCCCGCAGTGTTAAAGTGACACTGACCTCAACAGATTGGGCTGTGTTAACTCTGGTGTCTTCCAGAGATCTCCACGCAACCACTGTATCGGAAGAAGTAGTGCATCAAGAAACCATAGTGGAACCAGCGGTGTACAAGATATTTGCAAAGAAAGGCAAAGAAACACAGACAGCATGCAAGATCAAAGAAGAGTTTTTACCGCTGCCCCTCAATGTGGAGGAAGAAGAAGGAGATATTCCCCCGCTGCCAGAAGTGAAAAGAGTCCTGACAAGCACCGTCTGGGAAACTAAAAGCGGACCATCGGGGCGATGGTATTACCGCGCAAGCCGTTTGGTGACGCTGGGGAAGGACCCCTCTGATGATTTTGTTTTGGAGTATTTCAACTCTACATGCGGGGTTTTTCAGACAGCCTTGCGGGTGCCTCTGACTGCTTGGCTGAAAATGATTGATGGCAAAGCTACAAAGCTTAAATAACTTTTTAAACAGAGTCAGACATCGATGGACATTATACTGGTGAAAAAGACTCTCACTTTTGCAGAGGACTCCGCCTCCCACTCAACATAACAAGTCACACCCTCCTCACCAGATCATTTAAAACTAAGGACCCCTCAAAGAAAAGCATTGTGTTTTCTACCTATGTAAAAAGAGCGTCGGAGTTGTCTTACGAAAATGTGTTATCTCTGTATCAAGACGATGTATTTAAAAATGAATTTTGTGAAAAATACCAACGGTGTGAGAGACGTCATAAAGACACTCATTTTAACCACAGTGTTTGTTCTCTACAAATGTTTAAAGATTGTTACAAAATGTAAAAAAATAAAAATAAAAAGGTATGGAGACAAAATTAATTCAGGTGACTCTGTCTTTATTAGGAAAACAAACATATAATACAAATGGTTTAGGGGGTAAAATGTAACCATCTTGGACTTAATAGTCTAACAAAATACTTGATCTGAATACATTTTTTGAAATTATTTATTTATTATTTCAGTGGAACAATCCAGTTTTTGTTAACATCAATGCTTTTTTCTCTTTTCTTGTGTTACTAAGATACTTTTAGACACACTTTGGCGTATGCAACACATAACAACTGGTAGAATATGAAGTACTTTGTAAGGAATTTGTTTTCTTTTAAAAACACTTGTTCAGTTAAACAAGGTTTTTTATTTTCTGATAACCTTACATATTTTAGTTATTTTCTGCTACCAAGATACTTTAAGATACACCGTGATGTACGCAACACTTAACAAAAGGGTATAATATGAAGTACTTGGTAAGGAATGGGGTTTTCTTTAAGGGGTGCAAAACTTTAGAAATGGGTAAAATATTCATTAATTTGTAATAAATTGAGTTTTCTTTTTCTTTTGATTTTCAACATACTATTTGTACACAATGACTTTTCCATATTTCTGACAAACTATACTTTTTGACTTTTTCCTTAAAATCTTGACAAACTATTACTTATTCTTAAATTCGACCTATTGCTGCTTGGTTGGAGATGATAGATGAAAAAGCTACAACGCTTAAAGAACTTTTTTAAAAAACTCTCAATTCTACATAGATGACTCCCCCCATTCAACGCAATAAGTACCACCCTCCACTCAGCAAATCATCTAAAACGAATGACCCCACTAAGACGACCGTTGTAAACTAGCCATTGATCTGAGAAAAACCAAGACTCCACCCGCGATGTGCAGCCTGGAACAGACTCCTGGACTACCATCATCACCACCATTTTGGACACCCGAATCTTGCAATACTACTGCTGATGATTTTGCTCCTTGGGCCAAGACGTCTCTGTTTATGGACACAGTGAAAACGGTGTTGGTTGATATTGTGGAGAGGGTGATACATCGGTACAGAGAAGAAATCTGCAACGGGTACCGAGTCAGTCACCAGTTGCCAGAGGCAACACAATTTTCTGAATGACATGCCCGATCTTTTCTTCAGAAACAATTGTGAAGTGAAACAACTCCATCAGGATATCTCCAGTAATATGGGGAATTCTAAGCTGGAGACGGTCCTGGGGATGCTACAATCAGTATAACTATTGATTTTGTGTTTGAAAAAATAAAAAGTGTTTTTTTTACATTTAAAAACTGTTGTCTTCATTATAGCAAGGGGAGCATGTCTGATACATGTGTATTACAGTCCCTCACATGCACTGTTGTCTTCATTATATCAAGGGGAAGATAACAGGGAAGATGTAGGATAAATGTGTATTGAAACGTGCGTATTATACACCCACAGAAACGCAGACACACAGAAAACACTAATATGGTTTTTG
>RQJG01025048.1:0-11822 GCA_009756435.1 Chionodraco myersi | reverse complement strand
CGCTCTTATGTGCCCCTCCCCCACATGGAGCACACCTGGCACACCAGTACATGTTCAGTGTCTGTTCTTTGTATATGTACTGCAGTTCTTCATGTGTACCAGTACTCTGATACAATATGTACAGTTTGAAAGGGTGTTCAATTACATTTGGTGATGATTAATGTTTTTTGTGTTAATGTAATAGCAGTTAAAACGGGACCGTTCAAATTTGACCGCGAACACCAAAGTAAGGGGGAGGGGGAACACGAAGGCAATAGGAGGGGTGATTATAGACGTGCAAGTCTGTGAAAAGAATTGGACGGAGAAAGTTGAGTTTATTTAGAATCTGTTTACAAGATGGTGACATGTATCTGTGTGTGTGCAAATATCCGCCATTTGTATTGAAGACCGGCAGTGTACAGCTGCTTTCATAAACGTAGCTCATGTGTACTGCAGCCTAGTTTACGTGCGATAACATGAATACATCAACATTATGAAGATTTTAAGTTTATTAAGGGACCATTATATAATGTTTGCCGTTAAAAATAAATTGTATATATAAAATAATTTCATACCATGTTTACAGACATAATTAATGGCAAAATTCCCTCCAAAAAGCAGCTTTTGGAGGCAAAACAAATTCTCAAAGCGTTTCAAAAGTTGAAATGCACCCCAAACTAAAAACCTGCGCATATTTAAATGGTAATACTCGTACATTGTTTCAAAACTTAAACATCATTGCAATTCAATTGGAAAACTGCAACTTCTTCTCTGAAAATAGTATCCGCTGTTCATATTTCCTAAGTAGCAGGTTGGGTTTGTATTGTGTGCACTGACTAACTGTGTGTGTGTGTGTGTGTGTCGTGTGTGTAGTGTGTGTCGTTTGCTGTATGAGTGTGTGTGTGCTGTGTGTGTGGTGTGTGTGGTGTGTGGTGTGGTGTGTGTGTGGTGTTGTGTGTGTGTGTGTGATTGTGTGGTGTGTGTGTGTGTGTTGTGTGTGTGTGTGTGGTGTGTGTGTGTTGTGTGCTGTGTGCAATGGTGTGTGTGTGTGTGTGTGTGTGTTGTGTGTTGTGTTGTGTGTGTGTGTGTGCAGGTCATTGTGGGCAGTATCTTCGAGGTGGTGTGGGCCACCATCAAACCAGGGACATCTTTCGGGATCAGTGTGTTACGAGCTCTGAGACTGCTCCGCATCTTCAAAGTCACCAAGTAAGCTTCTCACACACACACACACAACACACACACACACACACACACACACAGAGACACACACTTTGACAACATATTCGATTTGTGTCTTGGTTCTCGGAACATATGCAAAGAAATAAAACTATATTCCCCATCTCTACTAATGTTGTTTGCTTCTCCTTCATCTCCTCCTCTTCCTCCTTTCCTCCTCTCCTCCTCTCTTCCTCTTCCTCCTCTTCCTCCTCAGGTACTGGGCTCCTCTCCGTAACCTGGTGGTCTCTCTGCTGAGCTCCATGAAGTCCATCGTCAGCCTGCTGTTCCTCCTCTTCCTCTTCATCGTGGTCTTTGCCCTGCTGGGGATGCAGCTGTTTGGAGGACAGTGAGTATCGAACCTAATGTCCACGCTCTCGTCTCCGTGATAGATGTGTGTCTCTGTCTCTACGTGTGCGATGGTGACGGTGTTCCTCCTCCTTCTTCTTCTTCTTCTTCTTCTTCTTCTTCTTCTTCTTCTTCTTCTTCTTCTTCTTCTTCTATCTTTTCTTCTCCTTCTTCTTCTTCTTCTTCTTCTTCTTCTTCTTCTTCTTCTTCTTCTTCTCAGGTTCAACTTCGAGGAGGGAACCCCGCCCACTAACTTTGACACGTTCGCAGCAGCCATCATGACGGTGTTTCAGGTGAGAGAAGGACACTCCTGAGGCTGAAAGTCACAAACGAGTTGTTGTATTTTCCCAACATGACTGCTGTAAGCACACACACACACACTCACTCACACACACTCACCACACACACACACACTCACACACACACACTCACTCACTCACACTCTTCTCACACACACAACACACACACACACACTCACACACTCACTCATACACACACCACACACCACACCACACTCACACCACACACACCACTCACACACCACCACACTCACTCACTCACACTCTTCTCCACACACACACCACACACACAACGACACACACACTCACACACTCACTCATACACACACTCACACACACTCATGTTCGTTTTGATGACAGCTGAAGCTCTTTTGGAGAGAGACATTTGATGACGGCCATTGTTGTCGCTTGTCATGTTTCTCTTCGCTCAGAGAGGGACGCTGCTGTGTGCTTTATTGTCTCTGAGTGACTCAGAAGTGTGTGTGTGTTGATTGTGGTGTCGTGTTGTGGTGTGTGTGTGTGTGTGTGTGTGCACAAAATGATAAAAATGCAGGCGTTTGAATGTATTTCATAATTTTTACACATTGTAACTTAAATATTAAGATTTGAAAATATAACTCAAAATCGAACGACCATGTGATGAAAAAAGCTCCTGAAAGCTTGCCGAAGGAATTAGACTTCATATTAACATGATGTTTCCTAAATAAACAACAACACATGTGAACTCTGTATCTCCTTGCAGGTCCTGACGGGCGAGGACTGGAACATGGTGATGTACGACGGCATCAAGTCCCAGGGAGGAGTCCACAACAAGGGCATGGTGTTCTCCATCTTCTTCATCGTCCTCACACTGTTCGGCAACTGTATCCTAACGGCACGCTCACACACACATGTTGTTTAACAACGACGGACAAATCTGAAAGCAAGTTCATTTTTGGCGAATTAGAACAAACCCAGAACAGCGCCAAAGTTGCCCCGCGGCGAGGCTCCGGTGTTCGCCGTGTTACGCACGCCGTCAAAAAGGAAATGATGCCGTTTCCAAACCTAACCTAATGTCTGTGAGTTTTGGCTTTTCGCTGTGAGCGCTCCCGCAAGGTGCTGTGGGCATGCATAACACAGCGCAGCGATAAAGTCTAGCGCAACCTCTAGTACACACACACCCACACTCACATACTGTACACACACACACGCTTACACACTAGGGATGTGCATCTCCATCACTGAGGCCGATGCGATGCGCATCTCGATACGTTGCCACGATACGATACATTAACGATACATTTGAAACACCAGACGATGCGATACGATACGATTCACCCCTGTTGCGATACGGTGCGATATGATTTGATTCAACATTATGCGATACGATGCGATTCAACACTATGCAAAGTAATGATACTTCAATTTGGTACGACAGAGGATTTTAGTTTTATTCCTCATATGCAGCAAATCATACATTAACAAAAAAGTGCTTTACATATTTGGTACTGCACATCCCATCATGCCGTTTATCTTTTTACCTTTAAAAGCTCTCCAGAGTACAGTACAATTGTATAACACCTCACAGTTAAACAATGTAAGGATGCATTGCTCATGATTAACAATGTGCAAATAACAGCTACCATAGAGCAATGCCATACAGCTGCTGACTGATGTGCTTAACACTCATCCAGAGGCTAACTCACCAGTGAGCAGAAAGCAGTGGGTTCTATATGAACAATAAAGAATACAAATAACCTTTCACAAACAGCTCTTTCATAACTGCAGTGAGGAAGACATTTAAATTATTATTGGCCGTCACAGGCTGCTGTAAACTAAACACCACTCTCTCTGACAGAACACCTCACTGAGTGATTTCACTCATATGTCTAACTTTCAGGTTTCTCTTTTCAGCCGCAGACCCCATGTCGCCTCTTTATGTGCGTCGCTAAGTTCCTCGTACTACGTGTGTACTTTAAAGCGGCTCGGCATCGTTAACAAGTTGACCGTCTGTAGTATATAGTGCCGTGCACACATACCATCAGGACGTTACTGATGGGGTGCGGCTGCAGAGTGATACTGTGTGTATGCAAGCCCGCCTCTAGGACGGATCTATGTATCACGGCTGTAGACCTGTTGAGTAATAAAGATACCTCATACAAAGGTCTACGGATACCTTATTACTCTCCATGACCTGCGGTCAGCTATATAGCATAAAGGACTATTACACCGTCTTTCTGGAACAATCCGAAGTGTTGCCAAACGTTTGATTTGTAGGTATTTTTCGGTGCGCTGTGTTTCTCTTTCTCCTCAACTTCCGTGTGTGTTGATAACTGAGACTCTCGGCCTCCGTAGTGGCGAAGCAAAGATCAAAGATCGTCTCTGCTGAGCGTTGACAAGATGAGGGGATTTTATATGAATGAATCGGTTTTTTACCGATGCAAAGACGCTACGCAATCGATGCATCGCGAGTTCAACCCGGTTCAACCCAAACTGTAGCCGATGTGCACTCTTTCAACCGGTGCACTCGCATCTTGAACGTTTATGCCGGTGCACCGATGCGAATCGGTGAATCTTAACATCTCTATTACACACACAATGCACAATATACATGCATGTCAATACTAAACACAAATACACAGGTCACTGTAATATAGATAAGAGACACTTCCACTTCCTGTCTTTCCTGTTCTGTATCTCTCATTCTCTTTTTTCTCCGTACACACACACACAACACACACACACACACACACACACACACACACACATACACAGACAATGTGCATGCATGTAAATACAAAGACAGCGTATGATGACATGTAGATGATTATTTTTTGAGTCTATTTGAGCTCTAAAACTTTGCCGAAGACATTTCCACTTCCTGTCTTTCCTTTTCTTTTTTTTCCCCCTTTTTTCTCCGTACTCCGTGAGGAACCATCAGATTCCTCTTCCCTCGATATTCCTCCTTAACTCCTGCCTCCTCAGACACTCTGCTCAATGTCTTCTTGGCCATCGCTGTGGACAATCTGGCCAACGCCCAGGAGCTCACCAAGGTACAAACCATCGAGGATCAAACCAGAACAAAACACATTCTCAAACCTTATTTTAAGGGGGGAAAAGTAAAGCTTAAATATATTGTTTGTAACCTATAAAATATGTCTTTGAGGACATCTACTAAAAAGGACATGACACTAGGTTTTGAACTTTCATTGTAAATCCTCGATTAATCTGTGAAATGTTGAAAATGCTGATTTTAAATTGTGTCAAAACTTTCCCCTTTACTATGAAAGTTTCCTCTATTGAAATTGGACAATCTTTGCTAGAAGTACATACAGGGAACTCAAAGACTCCGTATGTTTAGTGCAACCAGTATATTTATTTTATTTAAAGGGGACCTATCACACAACATGTGTCCCCGGTGTGTCGGGGAACTCACGCAGCGTCAGGAAATAAAACCCTCTCTCTTTTCCTCCGTACCCAAATCTCTAAAAACGGGGAACAACGGAGCTGATCCAGATTTGCGTCCGATACGACGTAACATCTGAAATGTGGACCCACGGCCCAATCAGAAACGCTGCTATCAGAAACAATGCCCGACTGTTTTGGACGTAATATGGTCGGTGTTCACATTAGCATCGCTAACACTCAGAGCTAACCTGTACTGGAGAGCATGTGTGTGAAGAAGCAGGAAGTAGAAAGGAACTCACCTTGTGGTATAACCGGCAAGAGAGAAAGCCTTTGAGCTCCAGACTGTTTCCGATCCTTGATAATCCATGATATGGCGTTTCATCACGGCAGCATTTAGTTTAGACAGTAGCTGCCGGGTCCCGCATAAGCTCCGCCCCCTCCTCTTTAAAGCTTTATACCCAAATCAGCACTTTTGAAACAGGAAGTGAAATAGAGGGATATGAGGCATGGCTAGAATGGGCTAGTTTGGTATTTTGAGCAAAACACTTCATAGACATGTTTTTAATATATGTGTATATCTCTGAGAGCTATGCTATTGCCTAAAAATAGCATGATACAGTAGGTCCACTTTAAATAACACGTATACAAAAAAAGGGATTGGGATGAGATAATAACATTTTTAAGCTTAAATGTGCTCTTTTTTTACAGTTTAAACTATGATAAGTAATTAATATTATATTTTATGACTTGATATCACTTGACTTTTTTTCATGTTCTCCTTCTGGTTGTTTTATCTATTTATATTGTGCCACTGTATTGAAAATTAAACATGAAATGACCGTGTTAACTCTCTTCTCCAATAGGACGAGGAAGAACAGGAGGAAGCAGCCAATCAGAAGACAGCTATGCAGAAGGCTAAGGAAGTAGCAGAAGTTAGCCCGCTGTCAGCAACCAACCTGTCTATTGCTGCGTAAGTACACACACGCATTAAAAAGTAAACGCAAACAAATCATACATACATACATACATACATACATACACACACACACACACCACACACACACACACCACACACACACAACACAATACACATACACACACACACACACACACACACTACATACATACACACACACACACCACACACACACACATACATACATACATACATACATACACACAGGGTTGGGTTGTAATGGAATGTAACGGCGTTACGTAATCAGAATACAAAAATCAAGTAACTGTATTCAGCTCGCGTTACATTTGAAAAACGAGTAATCTGATTACAGTTACTTTCGTAAACCTGAAGTGAATACATTTTGGATTACTTATTGGAATTATTGGTGGAAAGATTTCCTCTCAACATGTAATATTCATTACTAAAGGAACGGCCGAATCATCACAGCCCACAAAACCTATTACCGCCGCAGATGGACCAAAAAAACAACGAAACATGGAGGAACAAAAGTCTGCGTTTAAATCGCGTATGTGTGTGTATATATAGGTGCGTGTGGTTAAAACACATCAGCCTGCGGTCGCTCTTTAGCCTTACTAATGATTATTTCTGAAGGTACACACAGTGAAGGCGGTGCGTAAAAGGCGGTGCGTGAAAGGCACTGCTCTGCGATCTCGTCTTCTCAGAGGCTGAGTTAACCCTCCCGCTGCCTCCTGGTGCTGCAGAGATTTCATAAAGTGAAGGAGGTGTTCCTTCTATAAAACAGCTGTGGGCAGCAGATACTGTGAGAGTCACGGACATGAATACATAGATCAAGGCAGACTGGTGCACACTCTCCTGTTTTGCCAATCCGGTGCTTAAACACATATAGCTCTACACCCCTGGCCGACATGTCCTTAACATGAAGTCCGAGTTCGACATTTTAATTAATGTCCTGCCAACACTGGCAGGACAGAAGGCGACACGCCCGTTCTAAGCCGTGCCCCTCTCTCCTCACATCCCAAGCTGCATCCCCAACACGTGTATTATGTTGTTACATCGTTTCAGATGTGATGTTTCAGTGTGCTCTTGATACGCCATTACAACAGTAAAACACGTTCAGTTTCCTTTTGCTTTTTGTGTCTCCTGTTCACCAAAACATACCCGGGAAAAAGAAAGTAATCTAAAAGTAATCTGATTACGTTACTTTTTTAAGACACGTAACTGTAACTGTATTCGGATTACTTTCAGAGCCATGTAATCAGTAATCAGTAACTGATTACATTCACAAAGTAACCCTCCCAACCCTGCATACACACACACACACACACACACACCACACACACACAACACACACCACACACACACACACCAACACACACATACATACACACACACACACACACACATACATACATACACACACACCACACATACATACATAACACACACACACACACACACCACACACACACACACACACACACACATACAACTAGGGCTGCACGATTTTGGGAAAAAATGTAATTGCGATTTTTCTAACAAATATTGCGATTCGATTTGCGATATTTGTTTCTAAGCGACCCAACAGCAGTTCATTGTAAAATGCGGCCATATCTCCGGCTTGGAAGGTCGCATCAACGTGCTCCTGTCTCTACAGCACTTCTGATTGGTGTGAATGAAAACATTTTTTTTTTAACTGTAAAAAAAAATCACAGGCTTTGCGATTTCATAATCACATCATTTAAAATCGCGATTTCGATTTTAAAATCGATTAACCGTTCAGCCCTACATACAACACGTAATCTGAATACAAAATACAGATCAAAATTAATGTTCACTTTCATGCACACACACTGCTGGTCTAAAGTATTATTTTCTCACTATTTGTATAATTGCATACATACAGAAAGCACTGTGTATTTCCTAACAACTGTGATTGGCAGGCATTCAAACACACTTAAGATTCCCCTTAAGAGAGACCAAACACCTTAAGATTCCCCTTAAGCCCCTTAAGAGAGACCAAACACCTTAAGATTCCCCTTAAGAGAGACCAAACACCTTAAGATTCTCCTTAAGAGATACTAAACCACCTTTAAGGATTTCCTTAAGAGAGACCAAACACCTTAAGATTCTCCTTAAGAGAGACCAAACACCTTAAGATTCTCCTTAAGAGAGACCAAACACCTTAAGATTCTCCTTAAAATGAGACCAAACACCTTAAGATTCTCCTTAAATTAAGATTATCCTTAAGAGAGACAAAACACCTTAAGATTCTCCTTAAAGGTCCTTACACACCAAACTGACACCAAAGAACACCAAAAAACACGTCCCGATGGAACGTCGCGTCGCCTCGCGTCGCCTCGCGTCACCTCACGTCGCCTCGCGTCGCCTCGCCTGGGATTAGTGATTGTGCCTATTTATTCTATATTCATAGCAATCTCATGAGCACAATAAGCATATCATGTAATACTAAGAATCAGTCTTGTAATGTTATATAAAAATAGACTCCACAGTCCTTCACTTCCGTTCGCTTCTCATGCACTGATTCGCTAAGCTGAACAGCCAATCAGAGTGATTTCTTTGGCCGACGGCCTCCCGAACAGACATGACGGTGTAGACACACCAATCTGAGTAGGGCGACACGACGCTCATCGACAGCCCGACATCTATCGACGGCGAAAATCGTCTCGGTATGTAAGGGCCTTAAGAGAGACTAAACAACTTCAGCTTCCCCTTAAGATAAACTAAACACCTTAAGAAAGACTAAACACCTTAAGATTCCCCTTAAGAGAGACTAAACTGCTTAAGATTCACCTTAAGAGAGACTAAACACCTTAAGATTATCCTTAAGAGAGACTAAACTCATTAAGATTCTCCTTAAGAGAGACTAAACACCTTAAGAAACACTAAACACCTTAAGATTCCCCTTAAGAGAGACTAAACTCCTTAAGATTCCCCTTAAGAGAGACTAAGTTAAAGTTTTCTTTCTCGCCGTTATTTGTATAATTGCACACACACAGAAAGCACTGTCTTTCCTAACAACTGTGATTGGCAGGCATTCAAGCACACACACACACACACACACACACACACACACACACCCACCATCACACTCTCCCCGCGTTCTCATCCTCTAAAATATGATTAAGCGATTGTTCTGCGAGTGAAAGGCACAGATTCGCTCTTTGTGGAGGGAGGCTGTAGAATCTGCTCCCGGCAGCAGAAACGCTGACAATGGGACGCTTCAAAACGCCGCTCACAAAAACCCCGCTGCTCCTTTAGAAGTCTCCGGACTTTGATCGCAAGATTAGAAGCTGCAGGTTTTTGTGCTGCAGTTCTGCTTGTCAATTAGGACGTGTCAATCGTATGCTTTCTGTCAGTCATAGCACTTATACATACCGTACTTTTCGGACTATAAGCCGCGACTTTTTCCCCCGTTTTTTTGTACAGCTAATGGCCACTAGGGAACCTCCTAAATCTATGGATTTTACAGGTAAAATTAACCACCTTTAACTCTATGGGCTCTATGACCGGTCCGCGCCCGCCACCTTTAAGCGGCGGGCTCCAGCAGGAAAAGCTGGAGGCCGGAGAAGAGTGAGACAGGTAGCGCGCCAAAGTAAAAGTGGAACCGAGAGACGGAACGAGAGCGAGACAGACGGACAGTTTAGCTGCTGGTGCGCTTTATAGTCCGAAAAGTACGGTACTTGATTCAGTAATAAATGTATATCTTATGGCCAAGGGTTAGTTACTCACATTGCAGTTTGCAAGAAGTATCCTTCTATATCCTGCCGTCACTTTGGCGCGAGTCACACATGCACTATTTGCAAGTATTGTGTAGTTAATTTCGGGGAAATCAGCAAACTTGTTTAAACACACCCTGGAAAATAAGACCATGAACCACAAGAGGAGATGTCATGTTATGTATAAAAGACGTTGGCGACCTTTTTGTTGTTGTAATATATGGTTCTGAGATATAACAAATATCCCACTTTTCCAAATGTAATCTGAAACATTATCCTACTCTCACGTACAACTTTTAATTAGAGGACAGTGTAGTCCATATTCAATGTGAACACACTGCATGTTGTTTGCACTGCTGCTGCTGGTTCTGGATCTCTTTGGATGTCATTGTTCGATTTCTCACTTCAGATTTAATTCAATCACACGTTGAAATTGCAGTTATACTTTTATAGCCAAATGTGCCTATATGTATTGTAATTGTATTGTAATATTATATTTTAAGTGTACTATATATCATTGAATTGACCGGTTCTTTAATCTTGTTTAATAATTGTTTGTGTGACAGAGATTATGCAATGTTGTTAGTGTTTATTGTTTGTTATGTACCTACCTTAAGACTGCAGATGGAAATGAGCTATTAGCTCAAATCTGATATAAAATACATGTTGTCTTTTCTGAGTTTAATGTATTTGTATGCATGGTACTTGTTCAAATAAATACAGCAAAGTGGACAGTGTAGATAATGTGTTAGACTACAATACATGCATACATACCAATTAACCAAATGAACATGAAATAAATAAGCATCCAAGGTAAGCAAGAAGTATTTTAAAATGGTGTTTTTAGGACGTACTCTTACGGCTGATTTCTAATGCGTTCCCTTATGTATCTGCCATTTTATTTTCCTTTACCAATGTTGGTTCAAGGCTTTTATCCTACAGTGCAACACAATAACACAGATAATAGTGCAAGTAAATACACATAAAAATAGAATAGAAATAGTGCAGAATAGTCTATATACACGTAATTGGAATATTGATGTATATGAGATGCAAACAGAAGAATGTTATTGACGTTGTTTCAAAAGTTCAGGTGTTTAGTAGTCTAATGCAGTGCTTCTCAAAGTGTGGTCCGCGGACCACTGGTGGCCCGTGAGCGCCCCCTAGTGGTCCGTGAGTATATTGGTAACATTTCACATTTGAAATAAATAAATACATTTCAGTTTTCCGCACTCTCGCGGGAATATCTCCGCAATGGAGCGAGGTTAAGTTTAACTTTCGATTGCATGATATAGCCCAGATAAACACCTTCATCACACATGTTGCCACTTGTTTGTAGCATTTTCAGGCGATTTGTAATCTGTTCCAGAAAAACGATGTGTTTTTTGATATTTGCGGAGTTAGGTGGTCCGCGAGTGTTTTTTTATTGGTTAAGTGTCCTTGGAATGAAAAAGTTTGAGAAACACTGGTCTCATGGCCTGTGGGATGAAACTGTCCCTCAGTCTGGTGCTTTTAGTCCTTTAATGTTCACGTCCCTCCATCTTTGTGTCTCCACCCGCAGTAAGGAGCAGCAGAAGAACAACATTAAGGGCGGCAAGTCGGTGTGGGAGCAGCGGACGAGCGAGATCCGGCGACAGAACCTGATGACGAGTCGAGAGGCGCTCTACAACGAGCTGGAGCAGGAGGACTGGAAGGTGGGAGACGAAGGAGAAGGGGTGAGGACACTTTGTATTAAACCCATTACATCACAACAAGGGGACATCAATTAGAGGACAACATCGACCTGGAGGTTGTTCACCGAGAGCAGAGGTGGGAAGACACTAAGGAGATGTACTCAAGCACTTAAAGGTCACCTATTGTGCACAATCCTCTTCTTCATGTCTCTTCTTCATCAACATGTGTCCCCTCTTCTCCATG
>RQJG01025046.1:0-11891 GCA_009756435.1 Chionodraco myersi | reverse complement strand
TTTATTCCATGGGTCTTCAACCGGGAGTCCAGGACCCCTAGGACATACATTTTACCCAAATATCCTATATGATGCTTTAGCTTGACTGTATCAGACCAACTTTGATGTAATTTCTGTAGGATGTAGGGATGCCAGAAACTGACCATGATCAAAATCGGCGGGGTCGGTTTTTAGCAAGCAGCAGTCTGCGCTGCTGGCTTCCTCCAAGTTTACAGTAAAACAAACTGGTGGTGTGACCAATGGCCATTTACAATTATTAATACTATTATTAGCATTAGTCTATATTTTGGTTGAAACCAAGTCAGAAAAAAATTAAGAAATATAAAAATAAAAAATCAATAATGAATGAATAATCCATTAATCGCTGGCATCCTTAGTAGGATGGTAGAGTTGTTTAATGTCAGATTGTGTTAGCTAGTCAGGGCAATAAAATATCAACTGCGTCATGCGATGAACGACGTTAAATTAGTTGATGATATATTATAAGTAATTAGTTCCCTCTTTTGCGCTCTGGATAACCTAAAAAAACATAACGCGGTATAACTGAGGTAAACATAGAGTAGGTATGCGCAACGGTCACGTTACATTTCTTACCGATTTGTGATATCTGTCTCTTCTCTTCAGGCGGCTTGGCGGCAACTGAACTGCCTGCCTTCCTCCACACCCTGAGGTGTACGCTCTTTCACGTGACCAACGTGCTTTCAAGATTAAGTGCAACCATAGTGTTGGGCCATTTTGTCTTCATGCACAGCAGCTCTCATAGGAAAGAACCAGCCCCCGCCTCCGACGCTGTATCATGATCTCGCCCGAGAGGGGGGCGCCACACGTTGAAACAATGTCAATTCAATGTAGGGAATTTCAACATTGAAAAACCGGAATCTATATTAAATTGATTCAACAACATTTTTTCAAACGTTGAAATGGTATCTGTAAAAACACATCGATTTTTCAACCTCAACCAAAAATAACCAATTTAACCAAAATCCAATGTTGAATTAATATATTTTGCTATCTGGGTATGCTCTTAACGATTAAAATACATTTGAAGTAATTTCATTGAATTATGGGTGTTTTATTTTATAACACCGTAAGGACAAAGTGGAGCAATGGGGCACATTTTTTCAGCATAATGCTGCAATAATCCCCTGCCTGCTCCTCGGGGTACACACACACACACACACACACACTTTTGATGTATAGGATCAAGCAATTTTTAGATCAACAAAAATCATAAACAAAAAAGATAAACGAAAAACAAACAGGCGTTTTCTCACGGTTGCTGGGAAATTTCACATTTTATTCTGAGAGAGACGGGCAGCAAAATGAGGAGGCAGAAACATCTGACTGTGGAGGAGGTTCATGAGCTAATCTGTAACCGTGTTATGGAGGAAACATCAACCGATGAGGAGGATTCAGGGTCAGAAGAGGAGGGAACTCATGAAGAGGTGATCGATGTCAGTTACAGACCACATTCTTCCTCTGAAGAAGCCCCCACATCGCCCGCTTCTGAAATGGAGCAAAATGAATATGAAGAGGTAGAATCAGAAATGGAAGAAATGTCAGAAGTGGAGGACCGCACTTATTTTGAGGAAGTGGAAGAATCCACTGATGAGGAAGAATCTGAGGAAGAGGACCCAGCTGAGATGGAAGAATATTTCCAATCTAAGGATGAAAAAATGATCTGGAAAATAATTATTTAAAGTAATTTTATTTAATATTTGTGACATTTATTGTACTTTTTGATGGAAGAATGATGCTCAAAGTGAGGGGGCAAAGAATACAACTGAGGGGTCAATGCCCCCTCGTGGCGCCGGGCCCGCCTGCAATGCGAGAGTGGCCAGTGTCGATCCTCTTGGCCTGGCCACTCTTGCAGCAGGTGTACTGACATGTCTGCCGGCGGGCTTTGCTCCTCATCTGGAGGAAGCAGACCCACCCCTGAAGGTCCCGGCACCTCCGGGATGTTGTACTTGAAGGGCTGTCCTTGTCCCACCTGTACGAAGGACAGCCCTTTCGCTGGCGGGAGAGGCTGGACAGCCACAGCTGCTGCAGGGACGACGCCAGTTCCCTGCAGCAGCACAGACACCCCCCTGTCTTTCTGGCGCCGAGAGAACCTGTAAGACAAACCCAGGCAGATGTTTTTTACGGAAAGATAAATCCCAGTACGGATTACAAAACCACCAACACAGCTGCTGGTTAGACTCACCACTGGGACAGGGTCCTCTGGTTCAGCTCAAAGAGCTGGATGTCGGTCTGAGCCATCAACCTCGGGCTGGCCAGCACTGCCTCTCTAATGGCCACGTAGTCCGTGAGGATGAGGGACCACCGAGTCCTCATGATCCCTCCGAACCGCGTGGCCGCGGGGTGGAGACGGCAGAGCTGGCTGCAAATGGCCTCTACCAGGCGGCTGGCGCTGGGCCATGTTGCAGGGCCCGAGTTCAGCCCGAGAAGACAGCTGAGTCACGGAGAGGACAGTGAGGGTTAATAGGCAGCAAATATAGGAAACAGGAATATTTGAAGCCAGTCTTACCGTTGGAGACTCTCCTTCCCAGGACAGGAGGTGTTCTTCCCCTTCGCTGTCTTGAACCGCCCCTTCGGCTGCCTCTCCCGGTGACTGGGAGGGTAGACGACTCGTCGCCTGTCCGGCTCCGGCAGGCGTTGCCAGAGGGCCATGAGTTCGTCCACCCTCTTATCAGAAAGCCCCTGAAGGCTCCTGGCTTCTAGCAAAGCCTTGGCCAGCTTCAGGACATGCTGGTATCCTGGCTGGCCATCAGGACCCTGCATTCATTCCCTCATCAGGGAAAAGCCCTCCCGAATGTTCTCATTCATCTGCTGAAAGCTTTCTGCGTTGCGGATGGATGTTTGTTGATTTTGCTCCATTAGCTCCACCATCCTCCTTTTGAGTTTCTGGTCAGCTGGAAGCTTTCTCCTCAGGCGGTCACTTCTGTGGCCGTTCAGCTGCACCTTGAATAAACCAGAGCATTTTTTTATTATTACACAATAGGACCATAGCCACCAGATAACATAAGACCAAAGGCATGTTGTGAGTGAAATAGCTTTCAATACCTTCTACTTTTACAAATACAACAGCTTTCAATAGCTTCTACTTTTACAAATACAACAGCTTTCAATACCTTCTACTTTTACAAATACAACAGCTTTCAATACCTTCTACTTTTACAAATACAACAGTGTCCACCGCATGCCTGTACTTCATGCGGATTTGTTTCAGCTTTGCGGCAAGCTGGGCCTTTGTAATGGCGCCCACGCCGTGAGGGAAATCCTTCCCTGTGTCGGTCGTTGGATACTGCGCCTGAAATAAATCGACTATATCGCTATATTTTGACTTGCAGGACTCCCAGTCAACATTCTCCTGTATTTGAGTGGTTTTATATTCTAATGTGACCCTAAGTAGAAGTTCTACCTCATCATCACGAAAACACGTCCTTTCTTGCATCAGCCATCTTCTACCTTGTTTGTTTGTTGTGTGCCTTACACATCCGGGGGGGATCTTATACTCGCTGCTTTTGTGGAGGGAGTTACAGCGCCACCTACAGGCTCCTGCATATGTACTGCAGCTTCTCCAGCGGTTGGAGCTAAACGGAGCGGTCTCGTGTGGACAGACACTATCCGGATAACTATTGCGTGTGGACGGAAGCTTGTTTGTGATTGTGATTGCGTTAATCCTATGCGTTTAGCCGTTTTCGTCCTCGTGTGGCCGCAGCCTCAGTCTCTGGACTCTCACATACTGGCTTCTTCTGTACTCATGTTACTAATCACTCATGTATGTACTATGTGTATTTTCAATGCAGTGTTTTTATATGAATTGTTCAAACTATTTAAAATAGAGTTTTCTAAAAAGGCAAAAGGACGTTCCTGTTTGAAACCTGCTGAACTTCAATCTAAGTGCAACAACAGCAGAGGAAGAGAGCACGCGTGGTGGAAACCACAGGAAGTCAATCCACACAGATATTTAAGTTTGAACTATTTACTTGAAAAAGATATTTACATTATATACATGTTATTGTGTCCAGTGTTTGTCATTGGAGGGACTCCAGCCACTCCTCGGGGCTCTTGTGTTTGGCTAAAACAGGGCAGTAGCCCACTCCCTCCCCGCTGGCCTTCACCAGCAGTCTGTGCCCCGTCTCCTTGATCTTCCTCAGACCACAGGAAGAACACTTGTTCTGAGACGGGGCTCTGAGTCTCCGACCCTCCCCCCTCCGAGCTGCCTCCGCCTGCTCCTTCTGTAGTCTGCGGCGGTTGTAGTTCGTGGACTTTGGAGTGTATGAGGAGGAGGAGGAGGAGGAGGAGGGGCAGCCATGAGAGGGCCAGCCGGGAGCAGCAATCGAAGGGGAGGAGGAGGTGGTGGTGGTGGTGGAGCAGGAGCTGTGCACAGCAGAAAAACACACTTGACATACCAAATAGATGTCATTATACAAAGCTTAATAATGACACAAAGCACAGACTGACCTAAAGCAGCCTCCACCATCAGATGGTCGTCCTCGTCCTCTGAGGAAGCTGCAGACACAATTTAAAAAAATGTTCACTCATCACACAACCCCTGACTGACACAGTAACTCTCCACTGACATCATACATACACAGGACCGCTGGCTTTCTCTTCCTCCGCTGTTTGGGGGAGGGGGAGACAGCTGGGGAGGTGGCGGCTGCTGATGCAGCTGAGGAGGCGACAGGCTGCTTCTCCTTGTCCCTCCTGTCAATGTAGTCCTTCAGCTGCGCCAGTTGGGACCCGGGCCTCCTGACAGACTGCTGCCTGAGCCACTTCCTGTACCTGACATTGAGATTGAGGGCAACAGTTGGATTAATATCACATCAAGTGTTTCTACGGCTAGTGATGAAAGTGGCTCCTTCTCCACACTCTCGTACATCTCCCTGTACGTCATGGCTGTGAAGGCCCCAGAGCCCACCAGCTGGTCATGCTCTGCAGCCGTGCCCGGTGCTCTCTTCCTGCTCACAGCTGCCATCACGGCGTCGAAGAGCCCGGCGTACTCCAGCAGAGCATCCTTGTTCCACATGAGGGGGGTGCAGCTGACATCCCCCCCTCACGCTCTCCCTGATGCCCTGCCAGAATGGTTGCCGTGTAGCCCAGGTCCTGTGACAGCAGCCACTGGAGGGTCTGACCCCGGTACTGACCGAACTGGAGCTCTGTCTGGCTGAGGAGCTGCCAGCGGTCCGCCGGGTTCCCCCCCAGCAGTGAGACCCTCGATGCGGCTTGTGCCTCAGCCAGCTCCCTGGTGTTGGAGGCGCGGGGCTGCCTTCTTGCTGTTAGCTTTGGAGACTCTGACAGCTTCTTTGCTGGCCTTCAGCTGCAGGTCTGAAGTCCCAGCCTGGAAGGTGAAGGACGGTTTGTGATCCATTTTCTGAAATCACATAAAAAACAGTCAAATCAAATCAAGTTTTATTTATATAGCACATTTTAAAAACGATTTTTGGTCGAGCCAAAGTGCTGTACATGCAATAAAAACACATTAACTTACAACAGCAACAATAAAAGTCACACACTCAGCTCTGACTCAGTCAGAAGCTAGCAGTCAAGTACTTCACAAGTACATGTGAAGTACAGCAGTTAGTCAGCACAAAGCCTCTCTTTGGAGGAGACGGCCTTTGAATTCAGGAGCACGAGAGAAACACAGATAGTACACAGGAAGAAATAAAGAGGATGATAAGAATAACAAGAAATAAGGAAAATAACACGAGTAAAAGCTGGTTCTGATTTGAAAGATAACACTTTTCCATCAGCTCAACATTAACCTCAGAGGTCTGACTTTAAATGAATAATACTTATTACATTATAATAATAATATTCGCCCTATGGTAGCCTTCATATACATGCTAACTTTAGTACACTACCACATAGTAAATACAAATCACCATGAGCATTAACTTCATGAACATTTACATGTTACGTTGGTGCAAAGTAAAAAAGCACAACGTGTTTGCACCGAGCAAAGTGCAGGAGAGATGCATGTTGTTGCCGTAGTTCTGCTGTTAACACTAAATGGCGGATTGGCAGCTTTTAATCACGAATGGTGCATACACATGTTAACTTCATAAACGTTAGCACATAGCAATAAACATTAAGTGACAAGTATTTACGGATTTAAACGGCCGGAAAGCTCCGGTGTGTTTCTGGCTTAGCGGCAACTTGTTACCAATGCTAACATGCGCGAACGTTAAAAGACAACACATTGGCATTCGTCTATATTACATTGCGATGTATGAGATCGCTGCTGCAAAATTATATACCAGACTCCCCTCCCTCACTTCAATGAGTGAGCAATCATCAGCCAACATACTCACAACATCAGCCCTCTTCATGTCCACAAAAAGCATACCTATGTCTGCATACCTCGCATGACTCAAGACGAGGTTCAGGACATATCTCGCATGACTCAAGACAAGGTTCAGGACATATCTCGCATGACTCAAGACGAGGTTCAGGACATACCTCGCATGACTCAAGACGAGGTTCAGGAGACCCACATTGCATTCATCCATCTTCCCTCTCCAACCAAACATCCACAATTATTTCCACCCCATTCTTCTCAAACCCCATTCCAGCACCTCTCAATCAGTTCTTTCATCCTGGCAAAACAACACCTCAATGTAATACATTCAAAGAACTCGTGCATCACGTTTTCCACTCCCATTGTACAGACATCACATTCTTTATTCACCTTCTTATCGAACATGCTCACAATTAGATTGTTAAATATCCTATTGTGTCTTAAAAAGAAGTCAAAGTAAGTTCTCACCCTCAAGTTTCCCCAAATACCTTCCACTTCCACATCATTCATTCCCCTCCCCCACACTTTCCCCCTGCTGGCCTCCTTGTTATTCCTTGAGCCAGCATCCCATATATTCCCCTGGTCTTGATCTTCCCCAATTCACACATGTTATCCCCTTCACCCACATATAGCTTCATCTCATTCTCACTCCCCCTTGCAGTCTCTCTCTATCATCCTCTTCCACTCAGCAGGTGTCCCCTCTTTTACTCTCCATAATATTCTCAGCGGTGCCAGAACCCATGATGAGATCTTCACCCCTCACTTCTTCCTCCACCACCTGAGCCCTCATGAAACCTGGCACAAACTCATACACCAGATCTCTAGAGTCCTGACCCCGCTCTCCACACGGGCAGGCGTCGAGGAGCCCCACGCACTCACCACCTCCCTCTGGAAGTCGCTCAGCTCCACCATATCTCCTTGTCTTATCCTATAGACAGCGCTATCTCCACATTTCCCGCACCTTTCTAACGCCTCCCTCATAAAGATCTTCCACACATAATCTTTCCCCTCATCCAGGTATTTGATCATTGCTTTCACTCTTAAGGCCCCGAGCTTCCTTTCCAGATTTATCAGTTTTAATCCCCCATCTTTATATTCATTCTCCATCACCTCTTTAGCAATTCTAACCCCCTTCCCGTTCCAGATGAATTCGCTTATTATTTTGTCAATTCCCTTTAATACCTTTTCAGGCACATCCATCAGTCATCACATAAACCAATGTGCTCATTATTAACCCGTTTATTATTATTATTTTCCCCCTCAGTTTCAATTTCCTCCCCTTCCAAAACCTCAATGTTTTCCTAATCCCCTCGACAATTCCTTCATATTGCACATCTCTTCCTACCTTGTCCCTAATTCCCATGTTTATCCCTAACACTCTAAAGTATTCTTTATTCTCCTTCAACCCCATCTCCCCTCCCCTCCCCCCTCCCAGCACCATGCATTCTGACTTCTCCTTATTCACTGTTGCCCCTGACGCCCCTCCATATGTTTTTAATACCTCAAATACCCCTCTAACACTTCCCATGTCCCTCACCATGACCGTTGTGTCATCGGCGTACTGAAATAACAGACTCTCCCTCCCCCGGCACCTCTATTCCTCTGATCTCCTCGCTCTGCAACAGCATCGCCGCCAGCGGCTCAGCCGACAGCGCGTACAGCATCGCGGAGAGAGGGCATCCTTGCCGGACCGATCTCCCCAGTTTGAATACATTCGTGATTATCCCGTTACTCACCGCCCCAGCATACACCTCATATTCCCTCTCTCCTTTCGTCCTGCACCCCATCACTCTACCACAAAGCTCCTGCATACCCACCACCACATCCAACACAGTCAGCTTAAGACTTCCACCCTCCACAAAGACTTTCAGTGTATAGTCTACCCGAAACACATCCCCCCCATCCTCACCCACGTTTTCCTTTCCAAGTCCTTCTTTCTCTTTCCCCTCTTTCTTTCCCGATTTGCCATCTGTTGTTCCTTCATCTTTCCCACCTCCACTGCCCTCTCCATGGTGTTCTCCACCTGCAGGCTGCCTCTTTCCAGAGGGCCCTTCCCCCGCACTCTGCTCGTCCTCCTCCCTACCTTCCTCTGTTGTACTTTCAAAATGTCCTTTCAGTACGAATGATGTCCTCCCACCACCAGCATTCCTTCCCTCTTTTCCCTTGTCCATTTTGGAGTATCCAGCTGCTGAGGTAGCGGGAGGGGGATGGGCTCTGACTTCTGACTCAGTCTCTCCCGTGATTCCACTGTCGTCTTAGGATTCACCTCCACTCGCTCTCCGCTTTCTCCCGTCTTTGCAACCTTCTTCTCATTTCCCTCTTTGTTTACCTGCTTCCTGTTAGCATCCCTTAGCATGTCCTCCTCGATTTCCTCCATTCCCGCCATGGGAACCCAGTGATAAGGCCTCCCCAGACAGCAGTGCTGTTTAGGGAGAGAAATATCCAAAAGTCCGTTTCCAAATAGTCCAAAAAATAGTGTTTTTTCTCGTTTTTCCTCCAAACAATTGAGGAGCTCTTCCTTCCACAGTCATACAAATCGCCCCTAGTGTCTTTTTTTTTTTTTATCTTTTATTTTATCAAAAAACACAGTATATACATTTTCATACAATATTTACAAAAAACCGTCACACACATTAATTCCTTTTTCCTTATCTAACCTTCCCTATATCATCTTCTTAATCTTGGTCAAAATTGAATCTCAATTTGCCTTCCTCTATTACCATCAATTTACATCCACTTATAAATTCGTCATTAAACACATCAATCCCCTTATACCCCAACAACATTCTCATATCCCTCATTATATTCCTCTTCATTATGCCCCACACACCAACAGTTTCCCCCTCATAGTGTGCAACATCTCTCCTCAATTTCACCGCATACCTCCCATGGCTTAAACATACATTTAACACACCAACATTACACCCATCCCTTTTGCCCTTCCACCCAAAGATCCACAATTCCTTCCATTCCATCATCCCTTCTTCCCAACACCTGCATATCAACTCCTTCATTTCCCCAAAAAACACTTTTAATTCCCCACACTCAAAAAACTCATGCATGCAATTCTCCACCTCAACTTTACACACATCACATTCTCTCTTCACCTCTTTATCAAACATACTTATGATTAAATTATTAAAAACCCTATTGTGCCTCAAAATAAAATCAAAATGCTCACACTCTACATTATTCCCTTTCCCTCTCAGATTCATCCATATCCTCTTCACATCCACCCTCCACCTGTTCCCACACTTCCTCCGAGGCAGGCCTCCTGACCTCCCCTCCCCAGGACTCCAGATATCCTTGTTATGTTCATGTCTTGCATCACACCACATTATTATCCCCTTCACCACATTATTACTTTCTATCAGCCTTCTCCATTCCCCCGGCATCCCCTCTTTTATGCTTTCTAGCACGTTTTCAGCCGTCCATTTCCCCATCAACAAATCCCTTCCCCTTGCTTCATCAATGATCACCTGTGCCCTCATGAACCCCGGTACATATTCATACACCAGATCCCTTATCGCCCTGAACCCCGCCCTCCACATTGGTACATTAAAAATCATCTCCCCCTCTTTTTTAATCTGTTTTGGAATATAGGCTGTTTCCAGACCGGATTCCTATTCACACATCCATACCTCACATCCACCATAAGCTCTCCCCGTGCACTCATCACCTCCCCTTGAAGCTCGCTCATCCCACTCATCCACCCTTTCTTAAAACACATCCCACTATCCCCACAACCTCCACCTTTATTTATGCTATTCTTAAGAAACACCTTCCATACGTGCTTCTCCCTGACATCCAGATTTATAAAACCTCCCTCGCTATCCTAACTCCCTTTCCCTCCCACACAAAATCACTCGCCAATCTATTCACCTCTTCAACTACTCTCTCCGGCACCTCCATCACATTAAACACATACACTAATGTACTCATCATTAGTCCGTTACCCACCACCACCTTTCCCCTCAGCGTTAATCCTCTCAACCTCCAGAGATGTAGTGTCCTCTTGATGCTCCCTCGCATCACCTCGTACTGCTCATCTCTCCCTTCTCTATCCTTTACCCCACATGAATCCCCAATATCCTAAAGTAGTCCTTTCTCACCTCCCCCCCACACCCCCTGCTCCTAACACCATACACTCAGATGTTTCCATATTAATGTTTGCCCCTGACGCCCTTCCATACACCCCCACACTCTCCAACACCCCTTTCACACTCTCCATATCCCTCACCGTGATTGTTGTGTCATCCGCATATTGATATAGTAAGCTCACCTCACCCCCCGGTACCAACACTCCTCTCACCTCCTCGTTTAGACTCAGCAAGCCGGCCAATGGTTCCGCCGACAGCGCGTACAACATCGCTGAGAGAGGGCGCCCTGCTCTCCCTAGTCTAAACACATGAGTTATCACCCCATGTACCTTCACACAACTCACGCCTTCCTATAAATCCTCCTGATCCACCCAATAAATCCCTTTCCAAGCCCCGCCTCCTCATCACCCTGAACACATACTCGTGGTTCACCCTGTCAAGAGCCTTAAGTCAATGCTCTCCACCACTCCCCCTTTCCCTTCTTTCATAAAATCAATCGTGTCCCTTCTCTTCCCCCCCGGTGTGCTGTAAGCCTGCGTGCTCCCCACCACTACCCCAACTACCCTCTTTAACCTATTTCACAGCACCCGTGCTAAAATCTTATAATCGCTGTTGAGCATGCTCAACGGCCTATACTTTCTTAAATCCTCCCTACTCCCCTTTTTGTACAAAATAGTTATCACCCCTGTTGATACCCCGTCCGGCAGTTCGTCCCTCTCCTCGAAAAGCTGAAACAGCTTTGTCAAGATCGGCACGAGCTCCGCCCTGAACTCCAGATAGAGTTCAGCTCTGAACCCATCCAGGCCTGGGCTTCTATTCCTACCATCCCCATGATGGCTGCCTCCACCTCCTCCTTCCTACTTTCCCCCTCACATAACTCCCTTCCCTCATACTCCCTATTGCCTCCTCCAAACTTTCCTTATCTCCTACTTCCTCCTCAAATGATTCCCTGTAAAACTCCTCCACTCTTCTCGCTATCCCCACTATATCAGTTATAACCTCCCCCTCTTTCCCCTCAGCCTGTTTTATGACACTCCTCCCCTGCTTCCTTTTTTCCATCCCTAAGAAAGAACTAGTACATTTCTCCCCTTCAAGTATTTAGCTCTCCTCCTAACTATTGCCCCATTGCCCCTCTCCGTTCTATCATCCCTAACTCTCCCTTTATTCTATTATACTCCCCTATATCCCTCCCTACCTCCTCCTCTCCCCTTTCTATCTCCTCCTCCAGTTCCTCCTCTCACCTCCTCTCTCTATCTCTACCCTTTTTCCCTCTCTCGCGACAATCCATACTCCCTTGATTTGATATACATTCTTTCACCATCTCTTTATATCCCTCATCTTTCAACACTCCCGCATTCAGACACCTCCCCCTCCCCCGCTCCTCCCGTCTCCCAAACAAAACCTTAATATCACGTGATCGCTCAACCCCGTCATCCCAAACTTAAAGTCACTTATCTTTTCCCCCACACTTCCCTTACATAACACCA
>RQJG01025043.1:0-11417 GCA_009756435.1 Chionodraco myersi | reverse complement strand
ATACCACCTTAACCCTACAAAATACCACCTTAATCTTACAAAATATCACCTAACTACTTAGAATATACCACCTTAATCCTATAAAATACCATCTTAACCCTATTAAATACCACATTAACCCTACAAACTACCACCTTAACCCTACACATACCACCTTAACCCTACAAAATACCACCATAACCCTATAAAATCCCACCTTAAAACCAGTTAAGCCCCATGAAAAGAAGTCGCAACATCTTGCAAGAAACAGCGTCTGAGGGCTTCTTAACATTTAATAAACTATGAATGTATCATATCCACTTAACAGGAAGATACTCAGCTATCAGACAATATAAACAATTTTTAGCAAAACGAAACATAAGGGTAATAACAAAGGCTCTGAATTAGCCCGGAGCAAAGAAATGCTAACGCACTAAGCACAGAACTCACGGTAAAATACCCTTATTACTTATCGGATCTGCACAAACAAGATATCGATTAGCAAGCTGAGATAATTCCAGAAATATAAGTATCATCACTGAGACATGGGAAGCAAAACCAGACATCACACAACGTAGCTTTAGGTAGCAAACACGGGACATTGTCTTACCTTTTGCTGTTTCTGATCAAAAGTTGTGTTCAATGGCATTACAACGATAAAAACACTGCTGCAGGTTAATCCATAGGTTAATCAATGTGTCTGTCACTTTGAAATGATTTCTGATAATCCATCATCATATTTTTGTCAATAACGGAGATTTCATATTAGCTGCTATGAGAGTGTATGACAGCTTCCTGTTTTGTGCATTCTGGCTACGCATCACTCATTCACCAATGGGTAATGTTTAGATGGATTTTTAGGAACTTCCCCTCGATTCCATTGGCTCTAACGGTTCAAAAGAGATGTCAATCATCAAAATCGACCGAGGGGGCCATAGATATGGAAAATGCACCCAAATGGCCCCAGAAGAGGTTTTCTTTTCTAAATCTCTCTAAAAAGGTCAAATGTCACTTGTTTTGCATCAATCTTGATACAGAGTACTTATTATATGTTATAGTTTGGATTCCTAAAGCTTTTAGTCTACCATCCCATCATCCAAGGTTAGTTTTCACTATAGGTAATGTGTTTAGTTTTGGACGGACACAATCATTTAGATTTTTTTACTATTTTCAATCTGAATTTGCTTTAAAATAAAAACATTCTATACTGATTCTGACTTTTCTACATCCAACTCACAGGTTTATCATTGCTTTGAGAAAAAAGATTATAAATGTTCCCCTTTTAGAAGTGAAGATATAGTAATTTGTTCTGGGAATGTCATTTTCGAGTCTGAGACCTGGAAAACAGGCTCAGGGCTAAACTGGTTACCCCTATAAAATACCACCTTAACCCTACAAATACCATTAACCCTACAAATACCACCTTAACCCTATCAAATACCGTCTTAACCCTACAAATACCACCTTAACCCTATCAAATACCGTCTTAACCTACAAATACCACCTTAAACCTATCAAAGATACTTGTCTAACTAGCAAGATATCCACGTTAAACCCTATCAAGATAGACCAGGTCTTAACCCTACAGACAAGGCCGACCTTAACGGCTTCAGATGCCACTTAACTCTCTACAGATAACCTGACCTTAACTCTAATAAAATACCGCGTCTTAACCCGCGATAATACCACTCATTGAACCCTACAAATACCGACCTTAAAGGCCTATTCAAATACCGGTCTTAACCTACAAATACCACGTAACTCCTAAAGAATACCCTTAACCACTATCAAATACCACCGTACACCTATCAAATACCGTTTTAAACCTACAAATACCAGTTTACCCTACAAATACACCTTAACTCTATCTAATAGCGTCTTAACCTACAAATACCACCTTAACCCTACAAATACCACCTTAACCCTATCAAATACCGTCTTAACCCTACAAATACCACCTTAACCCTACAAATACCACCTTAACCCTATCAAATACCACCTTAACCCCATAGAAATGCCACCAAACTCCTCAAAAATACCAGTTTAACCAAATACAATCCCTAACTCCTTACACCTTCAAAATAAGTAATTTTACCACTTTAAATCTCCAAAATACAGCCTCGACCAAATAGAATACCACCTCACCCCCAAAAGATATCATCTTATCCTCCTCGACCCTCCAAAACACCCCCGTACCCTTCAAAACACCACCTAAACCCAGTAACACTGCTCAACAAAACGACCCATGATATTTTTCTGGTTGTGAATACATGTGCTCTTCTGTCAGGGAGCTGTGGAGAATCTGCCTGAACATTTGATTTGAAACGTCTTAAATCTCCTCTCCCAGAGCTGCTGCTCAGTTTTAATCCCGCTCCGCTAACGCCTGGCTTTGAGACACAATCTGTTTGAAGTGCTAATCATCCTGCTGCGGCTAGCTGCTAGCCTTTAGCAGCTACTGTTTGAAATGCTAATCCAGGAGAGGAGGAAGAGACGGTCATTAAAGAGGCTGCAGCGAGCAGCTTTTATCCCTCTGCAGATTCACACTTATAATGAACAGATGAAGGGCTTTCCTGTCTTTCATTCGGTAGCTCTGCGATTCCTTTTCGTCCAATTAAGAAGATATTATTAAGGGTTTCATACGTTAGAAACAAATCACTAAAGGGAATAAAACATTGCATTTACAAAACGATGAAGATATCTTTTTATATTGTGAGATATGCCGGAATATTCCCCAATAACTAAGGATGTTTCTTATTGTAATTGAAGACCTGACAAACTTCTGTTTCAGTTTATTGTTGTACGTTCTTTCTCCACTAATAAATGCAGCTTGTTAACACATTAGGTAAATAAAGAAAGAGGATATTCAGATATAATAATAATAATAATAAACGATATTTATACAGCGCCTTTCAAGGCACCCAAGGTCGCTGTAGCTGGTGGACAAACAAAACAAAGAGATAAAGGAAGCCGGGGGACCAAGAAAGGGCTAGGGCCCGAAGGCCGGGGTGAACAGGTGTGTTTTTAGTGATGATGTGAAGACGTCCAGAGAGGCAGCATTACGGATCTCGGCCTTCCAGAGGGTGGGGGCCGCAGCACTGAACGCCCTGTCACCAACCGTTCGTAGGCGAGAGCGGGGGATGGAGAGCAGACCCGTGTGTGAGGAGCGCAGACTCCGAGAAGAGGTGTAGGGATGGAGGAGGTCCGATAAGTACTGGGGGGCGAGGGAAGGGGGTGGGGGTGATATGTTGGCATGGCTTGGTGCGGGTGAGAAGCCTGGCGGTGGAGTTCTAGACGTATTATATATATTTAAGACACAAAGCTGAGGGGTGAGTCTGGACAGTTTCCCTGTCTCCCTTTTCTGCATGAGGACTACAGACCACCTGCTGTTTCACCAACAGCTGAGAACACACATCTAAGGTTTTCTAGGGAAATAAAAAAACACAGTTCTGTAAAATACCAGAAACAAAAGCATGTAAAAACACGCGATGTACTAGTTTCAACGATAGCTTCCAGAGCAGCGAGAGTTGCGTCCCTCACAACAACCTTCTCATTATACATCAATGACAACGACCCCCTAATTGTCGTGAAACACCAAGACCGTAAGTACTGTTTGACGATAACTTTACATGGACGCTGCGTAACATACGGAGTATATAATCGTTTTCCTGGCGAGACCTGAACAAATGCTTCGTAATATCTCTCAAGCTATCGATCCTAAACAGGATTAGTAGATCCTGCAGTGGGTTTTATATCTGCTCGTCTCTCTCTCTGAAGCTGCAGCAGCAAGGAGACTCGAGGTTACCTAAGGTTTCAGAGCAGACGAAGCCATCCGACCGGCCTCTGAACATATTGTGTTTCTGTTCTCAAATGTAACAGTCACGCATCAGAGGAAGAGGGGCGTGGCTGCAGTTTCCTGTGCAGCTGGAACACTAACCGGTGCCTGCGTCTGTCTGAGCAGCTGCTCTCTGAATACCACACTGACGATGCACTGCACCGCCTCAACTGTTCAACATCTCTATGAACGCTCAAAAACAACACCGTACACATCCAGAATACCACATTGACCCCCAGAGATACCGCCGTAACCCACCCATAACTAAGAAATACAACATTCCACTGCGCAAAATACTATCTTTCACATCCAGATGATTTCCTCAAACCATCACAATACCTCCACACACCCAATATTACATCCAGTCAATGCAAATTGTATTTCATTTTTAATATAAATTCTTGGGTTTTGTACTCCAGTGTGTTTTTTTAGTACTTGTGTTGTGTACAGCAGTGTGTGTGTACAGCAGTGTGTTGTACAGCATGTGCAGTGGTGTGTGTGTACAGGCAGTGTGTACCATGCAAGTGTGTACAGCAGTGTATGTAAAGCAGTGTGTGTGTACAGCAGTGTGTGTGTACAGCAGTGTGTGTGTACAGCAGTGTGTTCAGTGGATCACGTGTTCAGTGGATCACGTGTTCAGTGATTCACGTGTTTCAGTGCGATCGCGTGTTCAGTGGATCGCATGTGTCAGTGGTCACGCTAGTTCAGTGGTGATCACGTGTCACGTGTTCAGTGCGATCATGTGTTCCTCAGTGCGATCGCGTGTTCAGTGGATCGCGGGCGTCTCAGTGGACTCCGCGTGTCAGTGGATCACGTGTCAGTGGATCACCGTGGTGAGCAGGCGGTTCAGTGATCACGTGTTCATGGACATTCGCGTGTTCAGTGGATCGCTGTGTTCAGTGCATCACGTGTTTCTGAGTGAGTGAGGTGGACCGCGCGTTTACAGTGGATCACGTGGTGTCTAGTGTGGATCACGTGTTCAGGTATCACGTGTCGAGCCGATCAGCGAGGTTCAGTCGTTGACGCGCTGTTCTATGTGGCTTATCCACGTTGTCAGGTGGAGTGTGCGGGGGTGGTTCAGTGGATCGACGTTGCTTCAGCTGACTCGTGTGTCAGCGGATCACGAGTGTTCAGTGGAATCGTGGTGTTCAGTGCACTCATGTTTCAGGGAGTATGCGCGGTTGTTTCAGTGTATCGGTTTTGCGAGTGGATCACGCGTTCAGTGGATCACGTGGTGCAGTGGGATCGGCGTTTCAGTGGCATCGCGTGTTCATTGGTGATCGCGTGTTCAGTTGGGATCACGTGTCTCAGTGGATTCGCGTGTTCAGTGCTCACGTTGTTACAGCTGGATCACGTGTTCAGTAGATCACGTGTTCAGTGGAATCGCGTGTTCATGCGATCACGTGTCAGCGGATCACCGGTTCAGCTAGATCAACTGTTCAGTGGATCGCGTGCTTCCGAGTTGCGATCACGTCGCTTTCAGTGTGCATCATATGTTCAGTGGATCACATGTTCAGTGGATCACATGTTCAGTGGATCACGTGTTCAGTGGATCACGTGTTCAGTGGATCATATGTTCAGAGTACCTGATGCTTCTGGTTCGGTGAGTATTTATATAATAATACATCACTGTCATTTATTTTGCATTTCTTATTTATGAAATGGTATTTCTGAAAAGCTCCTGGCGTCCAAACATGACGCCTTTGCTCTGTGCGGTTGTGTTCATAAATAATGGGATATATTTAGATGGTGTTTGGGCTTCTGTATCAAACCAGAGGGTGACGGAGCGACAGGAAGGACATGCAGCCCCTGCGGACGCCTTGGTTTTTCCCCATCATGCTTCAGTGATTAGCAGTGACAGCGCTGATGGTCAGGAGGAACACATGCCAGTGTGTGTGTGTGTGTGTGCGTGTGTGGTGTGTTGTGTGTGTGTGTGTGTGTGTGCCTCTGGCTCTCTGGTTTTATTTGGGTTTCATTATTATTGTTCCACTTGTCCAGTTATGGCCATATCCATATGGTATTTATACATTTATTATTGTCTTGGTTTAGAGTGACTGTATTGTATTTTTCTTTTACTTTATAAGTTAAAGTATTGAAATGTTTAGCTCTACTGATAAAAGACTCCTATTCATTTCTATTTTATCCAAAAGGCGTTTTAGATTTAAAATAAAAGCGATGAATAAAAATGTAAAAATAAATTAAATCAAATGTATATGTGAGAAAAAATCATTTAAAATGTGTGAATAATGAGTAACAGGTAATAATGTCATGATAAATTCCCAGTAACAGTACGCCACCTCAGAGAGCCCTACACACACTTCCTGTTTCACTTCAAAATAAAAGCACCCAACCTCAGACTGTCGCTCTGACAACATCAGGACACACTGATGACACATTTCAAAATAAAAGCCCTCTCAATACCAGCTTTCTGAATCCAGACTGACAGGAGTTTCCTGAAGTTTCTCACTTCCTCCTGACTCACACCTGTAGCGTTAGCATTTAGCTCGCCTGCACAGCCTCACTACGATCAGCAGGTTCATGGTGTTAACCCTGAACCATGATCTAAGGACATCACAGTTACAGGAGGACCTGCTCTAAGGACAAATACATACACGTACACACAGAAGTATTGACATGTAGTTCCTGGGAAGCAAAAACACAGCAGAGAATACCAGCGGCCGGAAGAGGGCAGGAGCAGGAAGTGGAGGAGGAAGTGGAGCAGGAAGTGGAGGAGGAAGTGGAGCAGGAAGTGGAGGAGGAAGTGGAGCAGGAAGTGAGGAGGAAGTGGAGCCAGAAGGACGGAAGTAGAGCAGGAAAGTGGAGAGGAAGTGGAGAAAGGAAGTGGACCAGGACGTGGAGCAGGAAGTGGAGCAGGAAGATAAAGAGCAGGAAGTGGAGGAGGAAGTGAGAAAGGAAGGGAAGGAGGTAAGTGGAGCAGGAAGTGGAGGAGGAAGTGCGAGAAGGAAGTGGAGCAGGAAGTGGAGGAGGAAGTGGAGAAGGAAGTGGAACAGAAAGTGGAGGAGGAAGTGGAGCAAGAAGTGGAGGAGGAAGTGGAGCAGGAAGTGGAGCAGAGAGATTAAAGGTACCTGTAAGTTCTTCCTCCAGACGTTGACGGCAGCGAAGGCGAGCTGCATCTGTTTCCTGCGAGCGTCTTTATGTCGTTTGTACGCGATCTCGATGAAGATGAGGAAGATCCCGGCGACGATGCCCCCGGCAACCAGCATGAACACACCTGAGGGGAAACACATCGTTAGAAGAACTCAGGTCTTGTACTTTAGTAAAAGTAGAAGTACTCAGATCTGGTACTTGAGTAAAAGTAGAAGTACTCAGATCTTGTACTTGAGTAAAAGTAGAAGTACTCAGGTCTTGTACTTGAGTAAAAGTAGAAGTACTCAGATCTGGTACTTCATTAAAAGTAGAATGTAGACTCTGTTATAGTAAAAGTCCTGAATTCAAAATGTTCCTCAAGTAAAAGTAGAAAAGTATCAGCATCAAAATATAGTGAAAGTAGCGACAGTAAAAGTAGTCGTTGTGCAGATTGGTCCATTTCAGAATAATATATATGATGCAGCTAGTCTGAAGTACTTTGTAGACTCCAGGTGGAACTAAAGTCTGATTCAGCACTTGATTAGATTTCACATCATTCATCCACATCTGTGAAGTAACTGAAGGTATTAAATACATGTAGAGGAGTAAAGGTACAACATTGTACTACTGAATTGTAGTTTTAAGTACCTCCAAATTTTACTTAAGAACAGTACTTGAGTAAAAGTACTTAGTTACTTCCCACCTCTGCTCATGGGCCTCCTTACCTGCCATGTTCTCGAATGTGAGGGTAGCGGGGGCGTTGCTCCTGGAGTCACACTCCTGGTATCTGACCCACGTCTTGTCCAGATCCTCCATGAAGCCGTTCTCGTGGGAGCTGAGGAGGAGGGACCAGACTTCAGGTCATTGATCTGGACCCAGGGGAGCAGGCCTCCACCCTCACGCGCTCTCAGCCTCTAAGAGTACCTCCTGCTCCACACATAGAAGATGGCTGCCGTGTCTTTGGCTCCTCTCCAACTCTGCCTTTTTTTCGTTTTATTTCAGCGTTTGTTTACTTTTCGTCGTGTGCTTCTAACTTTGTCCGCAACATGCGAGCCGACCACACCAACTCTACTCTATTTGTATTTGTATTTACTTGCACATCTCCAAACATTCTCTTGCACTATTTGATCTGTTTTATTTGTTCTATGTCCTATATTCATGTTGCGCAGTTGGAGGAGGACTTCAGTTTCTCATTGTCATATCTACCCTGCAGCTCCACAGCGTGAACAGATCAGCAGCCTCTGTGAGACGCTGCCACAAAGCTGCTCACTTCTACACTGGATCCCCCCCCGCCCGGTGGTCCGGTGTGTTTACCTGAGAATAGCCAGAGACACGTTCTGTTTCCAGGGACTGTCTTTCCTCATTCCGATGCCGAATCCGGAGCGGAAGAAGAGCTCTCCTGTCGTCACCAGATCGCACTTCTGCGACGCCTCGAACTCCAACACGGCGCTGTCCCAGATGAAGGCATGGAGCTTGCTGCAGGAGGGGGGGGGGGGGGTTAGTACCTGTAACATCACACCTCTGCATGGTGTCACTGCTGGGATGGACACTCGACAGTCCAGTCAAAAGAACGCTCGCCTGGTACAGACGGTGCCTTCCCGTTTCGCCCCTTCCCAATTCGCACCTAAAGTATTCCCATCTCGACCCTTCTCCATCTCGCCCCTTTTTACATTAGGCCACATACGAAATGATACTCGTTTGCTTGGTCGTGGGTCTTAGGATTAGAGTTTATAGATCTAATGATGCATCCCATGAAGCATTGCAGTAAGTCTGTTGACGAATCAGAGGCTGTTGTTGGGACAGGGGGCGAGTTGGGAATAAACCGGTACAGACAGCTATCAAAACGATGGGGGTTGTGGTGGAACATTACGGGACATAATTCACCGCGATATATAGCGTGTTGCACCACGGATCCCCTCCACATTATTAGACAGGCCCAAAACATGGAGTCTGATCCCCTCCACATTATTAGAACAGGCCCAAAAACATGGTGTCTGATCCCCCCCACATTATTAGACAGGCCCAAAACATGGAGTCCGATCCCCCCCACGTTATTAGACAGCCCTTTGAGGCATTCTTTGTGATATGGGTTATAATACAAGTTGATTTGATTTGCAGGACGGAGTCCAGAACACATGTCCTCACGGGGACAATAAAGTACATGGTATGGAAGGAGGGGGCACTGACTTGTCTCTGACGGCCACGATGGCCTCGGCGGCGCTCTCGTAGTTGTGCTTCTCCATGTGGCGGTACATGGTGCTCAGCTCCACCTGCCGTCTGAAGTAGATATCCACCGAGCTCTGCTTCACTGTGGCGTAGATGAACTTATCCGACGGGTTACGCAGCTGAAAACAGAGCACAGGTCAACTCTGATCCGCCCGGCAACAGCAAGCGCGTCCCCTTTCGGGTTAAAGGTTACCTAGAGCTTACATCCAATACAGCCCAACGATTGGCCACATGTCTTTCAGAGAATCTCTTCAGAAGGAAGTGGGAAATGATTTGATGGTTGATAGAAGTTGGTTGACTGACCCTTATAGGGGCTTCTTGCACTCATATCTGCACACTCATGTAAATATGTGTTCATACAAATGCTCAGCTTTTCACAGTGATATCCTGTTTCATACTTTATCACTTTATTTTTGATGTATTATTATTTAAACGTATGTTCTATTTTATCTCTATGTGTACGTCGTGTGAGTCCTGTTTTTCACTCCTGAATTTCCATCTTATCTTAATGTTTTACACCAGGGTCTTTATTTATTCACCCAATCTGGCATAAGACCCCAGCTTCACACCTCACAAGAAACTCTTTCAAATATGTGGAAAACTATTTTCTTAAACATTCACCAAGGCCCTTTTGCAATATCCCATCCCAGCAGGCGAGTGGAAAGGCTCTGTGTAATCTGCTGGTTTGAAAGTGCTCTGTAATACCGCCTGCAGACGGCGGGATCACAAAGACCGAGCAGGCAGTGCTTCTTCCCAGGTCTAACGCATAACTTACAAAATACTAATGTTCCTATTTGCTCCCATGAGCGGCTCACCCTGGGGTCGTTGATGCCAGTGATGCGCTCCTCAGGCCGGTCCAACACAAGGAAGGCTGCCAGATTGGCAGTATACGATGCTACGATGATCATAGCGAATCCTGCCCACACCATACCCAGAATCCTCGCTGAGAAACTCCTGGGAGCTCCTGCACACACACACACACACACACACACACAACACACACACACACCACACACACACACAACACACACACACACACACACAAACACATTACATCGTAAGTAAATAATTGTTGATTTATTCAAATATTCTCTTTGTCAGAATTTTGAGAAAAAGTCAAAAACATGAGAAAAAGTCAGATTGTTGAAATTTTCAGAAAAAGTCCGAATGTTGAGATCACAGATACATGGATCCTGAGGCTGAAGCTCAAAGCCGGGGACCAGGGAGAGTTAACATTTAAGTATTTATAAAAAGTCCGAATTTTGAGAAAAAGTCATGTTTTTGAGAAAAAGTCAATTTTTTAAGATTTTTAGTCAGATTTTTAAGATTTTTAGAAAAAGTCAGAATTTTGATATTTTCAGAAAAAGTCAGAATTTTGAGAAAAAGTCAGAATTTTGAGAAAAAGTGAGGGAAAAAGTCAGAATTTGAAGCATGTTTGAGAAAACATGTTTTTGAGAAAAAGTCAAATTTTTAAGATTTTTAGTCAGAATTTGAGATCTTTTAGAAAAAGGTCAAATTTTGATATTTGAGAAAAAGTCAAATTTTGAGAAAAAGTCAGAATTTTGAGAAAAAAGCGTCAGAATTTGAGAAGAAAAAGTCAGAATTTGAGATGTTGAAGAAAAAGTCATGTTTTGAGAAAAAGTTCCAAATCTTTTAAGATTTTAGTCAGAATTTTGAGATTTTTGAGAGAAAAAGTCAGAATTTTGAAATTTTGAGAAAAAGTCAGAATTTTGAGAAAAAGTCAGAATTTTGAGATATTTAGTCAGAATTTGAGCTTTTGAGAAAAAGTCAGATTTTTAAGATTTTTAGAAAAAGTCAGATTTTTGAGAAAAAGTCAGAATTTTTAGAAAAAAACCAACAAATTCTCTTTTTTGTTTTGACTTCTTCCGTTCCTGAGAGGATCAGAAATACATGGATCCTGAGATTGAAGCTCAAGCCGCGGAGCAGGGAGATTTTTCAAACAGTTTCTAAGCCCAGACATCAGAACAGGAAGTGGAACACCAACCTTCTCCTATCCCAGAGTTCAACAGCACTCCCCATGAGAACCACATGGCGGAGGACAGGGTGAGGGCGTCTTCTTCTTCTTCTTCACTGTTCACTTTAAACCTTCCAAACGGGCTGCGGACACACAGGAAGTCTACTGGTTAGTGTTGTTCATTCAAAGGACAGCCACAACAACAACAACAACACTGCTGGCACACAAACACACAAACAAACCGTTAATCACTAACAGGTGAACTCATGGGGGGGGTCTCTCACCTGAACCGGTCTAATAGGTAAAGCATCACTGACA
>RQJG01025041.1:0-10761 GCA_009756435.1 Chionodraco myersi | reverse complement strand
AAATTACACGTGTGCCGTCTCCTGAATGTTTAGTAGTTCATTTGATGTTAGTGAAAAAAAGGTTTGACGCTAAGTGTCCTAACGTCTCTAATAGTCCAAACATAGCAAGAGAAAAGGTCAGGAACTTGAATGTATTCGACTGCATTAGAAAAGGCCGGGTCCCGCAACCATTTAAAACTCAAAATGTAACTGGAAAAGCTTTTAATTGTAGTGGCTTGCTGAAATCAGTGGATTTGCCCACAGGCAGTGAAGTCAATTTGAACTTATGCAAACTGTTCAATTGAAATTCACCCTATTGGCCTAAAGCAAGTTTGCCAATGTAGACCTTTGGAGAAATGAGAGTGACAGAGTTCAAAACAATAGAAGTAGCTTATTAGCTGTGTTGCTTAACTCTTATATACCCTTGTTTTTTGGAGTACCAACTGCTTCACAAAAGAGGAAGTTCTGTAGACATGAGACAGTTCTTGGTCTTTATACACTGAAAAGAGCACAGGGTGAAGACTCAGGCTCATGGCGAAGACATGGTCAAACTCTCGGTGCAATCATTGAAAAGGTTGATGGAAACGTTGCTCGAACCGTCTGGAAGCCATCGATGGAAATGGAAACGCCGTCGTCAGATATATCCTGGTGCAGCCATGTTTTCGTAAAGCACATCAAGTTCACTCCAGATATGAGATATGCCGTTAGCTCGTCCATTACTAGCCGCAATTAGTTGGTGTAAACAAGGCAGCAATTGGATCGAACAGCAGTCACTCAACGGAGAAGAATCAACAAACAAAATCTGTCTAAGTACATTTTAGAGAAGGCACAGCTTAATGAGTTCATAGTAAAAGTTATTATCATCAAAATAACAAGTCAGGTCAAATGAGAACACTTAAAGTTGATTATTGTATAAATCTAGTTGAGGAACTGCAACATTCCACAGTTTAGTTTACTTTAGTTTATTTTTTTTTTTCGAGCGTGTAAAACCAAAGACAATACAAATGAAACAAAAGATGATACAGACATGATACAGTACTATACAAATGAATGCAATAACTAAACGAAATATTTAAATAATAATTGAATAATCTGTAGTATTATTGTCTGATATCAATAAACAATTTAGCTAATTACACGTCCGAAAAGGGGTCGGAAGAAGTTTACACTTATTTAATCCGACCCCTTCTCCCTTTTGTTTTTACTTTTTTTTTTTACATCTTAATATACGTTAACATACAATATAAATGAATACCTTAACCTTGAATAATTCATATAATCATTCATATAATATATACAGGCAAGTTAAGAGAATTGTCTCTATATATTTATAAATATATATATACACATATGTATACACAAATTCATGAACATAAATTCATAAATTGAATACAAAACAAGAACAGTTGGCATGAAGAATGGAAAATAACACAAATACAGTAGAAATAGAGGCTTGGAGAGATGTATGTGATATGTGACAGTGTTAGCTGGTGCTATAAAGTTAACCTTCCACCAGAAGTCCCTACGCCACAATGCCTGTACGCTTTTCTGTAATTGTGGATTTAAAGTGTAAGACTAGGTTTAGTCGGGAAAGGGAGCTCTGAGTCAATGAATGAAATATATTCTCAGTCTGTACAAATCCATTCTAAGATTTGATTTTTCATTCGTGATATTTCAGTTCACTTTGGATTTGTTTACTGCCAATTGCAGAGGCCGTTGACAGGGGGAGTCAGCACTTTAAATATGAGGCCATAACAACTGTCCTTTAGGGGATTGCATCGGGAGTGAGTTGTGGGAGTTCAGTTTAACTATCTCAGTATTTCTTTTGATCAGGAATGAGTGTGAGACAGCCAGGCAGATGGAGACAGTCAGATGTGAATGTGTGCGGGACGAACCATATGTTAGGGAGGAAGCTGGAAGTAAAACTGTTCATTAACTGTCCACTCCCACCATATGGTCGAAACATTTGGGTGGTGGCTGCAAGGAAACATAAGGGACAAATAGCTCGAATGTATTGCTTTCTAAATTATCTGACACAGCCCAGTTAGTAGGATTTAGTAGCTTCTAACTAAAGAGGAAAACACGCCTGATCAGAAGGAAAGGATTTGGTACGAAACCTAAAAGTCCATAATGTGGAAACTTGTCCATGGCTTCACCACAATCAACGTGAATTAGAAATAAGACAGTCGTCCAAATAAATTCCAGTTCAGTGGCTCTGTCACAAAAAATACCTTTAGGCGGTATGAAATACCATTAGACAATGTGCTAATTCAGCTAGTTAAGTCAAATTAACGATGTATTCAATAATTTAGCTGTGCATGGAACAAATGAATCATTATAGTGGTGGCTCGTGGCAGTCTAAATCGCCTTTCTGGAAAACCCAGACACACTGCAGACGAAATATATATCCATGAGCTTGCTAGGAGCATCATGGGAATCCCCAGAAACAGATATAGATGGATGATTGGGCTGAGAGATGTCACAAGATAAAGGCACAATGCGTAAAGTGTATAATAAAGCATCACAAGTCTTAGCTACAGTATGAAGTAGCTATAGTTGAATATACTTGCAGGTATTCTACATTACATGAGTGCCAGATGAATCTTATAGCAATATAGAGTGATGCAGGAATGAGGCCTAAAAGCCATAAATGAGTCAGCAGTTTCTTCAGTAAATACCCGACTGGGGAATTTAAAAACGGCAGTTGATAACAAGTGTCTAAATGAGACGACTAAATGTCTTCACGCTAAACATGAACAACCTTTAGCTTAGCGGTGGAGACGTGAAGTCATGTGACCGTGCTGTAGTTCCTTTAAAGCCCAACATTAGCCGCCTTTAGCTTAGGCGGGTGGAAGACGTGAAGTCATGTGACCGTGCCTGTAGTTCCTTTATAGCCCAACATTAGCCACTTTTAGCTTAGCGATGGTGACGTGAAGTCATGTGACCGTGCTGTAGTTCCTTTATAGCCCAACATTAGCCTCCTTTAGCTTAGCGGTGGTGACGTGAAGTCATGTGACCGTGCTGTAGTTCCTTATAGCCCAACATTAGCCGCTTTAGATTTAGCGTGAGAGTGAAGTCATGTGACCGTGCTGTAGTTACTTATAGCCAACATTAGCCACCTTTAGCTTAGGGGGTGGTGACGTGAAAGTACTGTGACGTGCTGTAGTTCCTTTATAGCCAACATTAGCCGCTTTGAGTTAGCGGTGGTGACGTGAAGTCATGTGACCGTGCTGTAGTTCCTTTATAGCCAAACATTAGCCTCCTTTAGCTTAGCGGTGGTGACGTGAAGTCATGTGACCGTGCTGTAGTTCCTTTATAGCCCAACATTAGCCACCTTTAGCTTAGCGGTGGTGACGTGAAGTCATGTGACTGTGCTGTAGTTCCTTAGAGCAACATTAGCCTCCTTTAGCTTAGCGATTGGTGACGTGAAGTCATGTGACCGTGCTGTAGTTCCTTTATAGCCCAACATTAGCCGCCTTTAGCTTAGTGGTGGTGACGTGAAGTCATGTGAACGTGCTGTAGTTCCTTTAAAGCCCAACATTAGCCACCTTTAGCTTAGCTTTTACTTCAAAAATCATAAAGTGGTGTTAATATGTGGAGATTATCCTGCTGAACAAAACGTGTAAGTATCATAAATGTTTGTTTATCACAAAGCTTATTTCAATATTGCATGGAAAAAACCATTGTCTTAGTCGAGTGATGCTAATTGTTGGGTTGGCCCACAGTTTTCACTTAACCACACCATTGACGATTTTAAATGCAGCTTTATTTATGTATTATTGAACATTATAAATGTTGCCCTCACAGGTCATACACGCTGTCATTGTTTACTCTGAACACTTCATCAACAGCAGCCACAGCAGGAACAACATGACAGGTTTCACGAAGATGTTAAGTTAATCTGCTTAGAAGCGAGGTTCAGTGTTAAAAAGGGCCTGGGTGATATTCATTGGATGAGATGAGAGGCGGCGGATATAGAGAGCTGCTGCACTGATGAAATGGATTCACTGTGACGGTTGAAGATAATGAGCTTTACTCAATCAGCTTGAGAGGGCATCCAACGACTGTTTGTTACCGTGGTGACGTGTGGGGTCTATGGAGGATATCAGAGAATCAGAATACCTTTATTAATACAGAGCGCTGTTCTCCAGCTGTGGTGTGCAGTGATTTCTCCCTGGGAAACAAGCGGCTCATCGTCATGGAGACACTTTGATTCTGTAATCAAGTAACTTTTATGTCAGCAATGTACTTATTGTAAGTCGCTTTGGATAAAAGCGTCAGCTAAATGTAATGTAATGTAATGTCTCTGACTTAAGCACGGATCGTCCAATCAAATCAATTAAACTCCCACTGTACATTTTACATTTTTATTAAATTTAATATTGAATAATCAATTTATTGCATAATTAATGTATATAATAATATCCTGCATAATATTCGTTTCTGGAAATTTGTATTTCCACATATTTATTAACTTTTTATTGCTATTTTATTTCTATTTCAGAAATATTTTGGACAGTGTCCTAATTTCTCTTACATTGCCTTGTTAATTTAAATTAACAACAGTTTAAATTATACAAATAAACATTAACCAGATATATAATAATGAAAAAAAAAGAAAACGTCACCATTTTTAATATTGTCGTTTTGTAAGAAACCTACAAAAATGCGCATTTTCCATTTTTTTCAAGCAGTAGGTTCAGCAATACCCCGTTCTGCTTAATCGGATTTTGTAACACAGTAGAGCTTCAGGGCCATTTATTTTAGGTCCACCACTATTTTAGTCCCACGTGGGAGTTTGGAGAGCTAAATACATTCATTAAAAATATGTTCAAACGTTAGGATAACTAAGATTACTATATTTTTTTATCTTATTATAATTTTCTTTAAAAAGTTTTCTATCTGTGTTTTTAATTTTTTGTTTTATTTGTATGAAGTCAAATCCGTCGTTCATGTCAACTTACCTGGTAATAAACCTATTTCTGATTCTGAGGATGAGACTTCTTTATATGCAACGGACAAGATAAATGGTCTAAATCATATGATTACAGCGGAAAAGTACAATGTCACAATGTCCGTTCATTCTGCACAGTGTGGGATTAGCAGCAAATCAAAGTGTCTCAATGTCTGAACATTTCCTGATAGAAAAGGCAGAGTGTTTCTGCCACAAAAGCTCATCCATAAACCCTGTGTCCTTGTGTGGGCTGTGCGGCATCCCAACAGGCAGACACTGAGCCTTACGGTAGCTTGTACACAGTCTGTTACCTCCTGGTCCAAGAACATGCACTGTCTAAATAAAGAAGTAGGAATAATTACAGAACATGCTGAGCCAACTGGCTGCAGACACACATGCAGTCACCACCCCCACAAGGCAATCCATCAATGTGCACTCACAAGGACTGCAGATGGACAATTAGCTTATCATAGCTCAATATGGTAGAAAATAATCTTTACTTATTTCTTGAATTCAATTCAGTCAGACAACTCACGTGTTTCTTTAACATGTTTATTAGAAGCAGCATATAGTTGAGTTTGGCGTCTAGGCTCGGGCCTCATCACTCCACAGATATACATAGCACGATGAGTGATGATTAAATAACTAACCCCCCGGGCCTACAGGTGGAAGCTGGGCTGGTGGGCAGGCAAGCAGCAGCGACGTGGAAGTAGCTGCAGCAATAGCAGCAGCAAGCAATGCATAGAGGGAGATCTGGCAGGTTCAATAGAGCGGCGTATTAAGGAGGCTGTTTGGTTGGTTGTCGAGTGGCGAGGGGCGTTATGTATGAATGCAGCACAAGTGCTCGAGTTGACTGCCTGAACTAGCTCGCAGGCTTCGCCCCATTTACTGCATAAACGCCCTATTATGCTTTTTGGGGTTTTCCTTTTCCTGTAGTGTTTCCTGTTGATAGACTGAGTGGGGAAGGTCATGAGATCTTTCTAGAGGGTTATCAAGAATAGCTCTTATCCAATGACCTTCCCCCTCTCTGTCTGTGTCTGTGTGTTCTCTTGTTCCGATTAACCCAGCCAAATCTTTCTTCTTGTTTTGTGTCTATATCTACGCCGGGATCCGGAGTCGAGGCTGATCCTCTTGCTGTAGTCCTGTGTCCTGGATCCTCCATCCTGAGTTCTGGATTAAGTCGTGGACTTCGGGTCGTGGCTGAACCTGTCTCTGCGGTCCTGCCTTGGGTCTCGTCATGCTGCTTCCCTGATGGCTCCCTCAGGATTGTAGCTGACATCCTCGTGGATTCATCTTCTTATTACAGACACATGCATTTCCTAACATTCGGTCTATACGCTGTAACATGTATTATCTCTGATTTACACACGGCATCTATTAGACGTCTGCCCGTCCTGGGAGAGGGATCCCTCCTCTGTTGCTCTCCCTGAGGTTTCTCCCATGTTCCCTTTAAACTGTGGGTTTTCTCTGGAAGTTTCTCCTTGTACGATGTGAGAGTCTAAGGACAGAGGGTCTAAGGACAGAGGGGCTGGAGGACAGAGGTCTGAGGACAGGAGTCTGAGGACAGAGGGTCTAAGACAGAGGCAGTCAAGGACAGAGGGTGTCGTTTTTCTCATACTGATATTCTGAACAATCTGTGTTGTTGTATTTGCTGTAAAGTGTCTCTACTGTAGGCTATTTTTATTATATGTACAGCACTTTGGCTCCACCAAAAATCGTTTATAAATGTGCTATATAAATAAAACTTGATTTGATTTGAGTGTGTTATGGATTTATAAAGGCTTAAAGCTTCCTCTATCATACGTCTTCTTTAAGTGGTTCTTTCAGCGTGGTTCTCTACAAGATCTGTACATTACTCTTGGAGAAAATTACATGCATATGTGTGTTGATCATTTTGTGTATTCTGTGGTCATTTTGTATGACTTTAATGCATCTTGTGGTCGCTTATCTATCTTTGTAGTTGTTTGGCATCAGGATGTGGTTGTTTTGTGTTACTCTGCGGTGGTTTTGTGTTACTCTGCGGTGGTTTTGTGTCCCCTTTCCAACAAGAAGCGTAAAGAATGACTTCATACTGAGGTTCTGATACTAGCCGCATCTCGACTTCTTGTTCCACTACTCGTCCATTTTGTTTGGGTAAGTAATGAAATGGTAGATCTAATTATTTCCCCCTATGATACATCATGAAACTATTACCCAGAGTGCCACACAACGAAAGTATGCAAGCTCTAATTCCAGACAAACATTTGAGGTAATCTAATTCTAACAAAGCTATTCATGCTGAGATAAATGCTACAATTGCTAACGGGAGAAAAAAACAACAATCCATTAAGGAAGCCTTTCTTTTGGGTTACGTTATTTACTGCTCTGCTTTTAAAGTATTCTGTTTGCTCACGGTAGAATCAGCAAAACAATTACCCTCTAAAGCATCCTGTGGCAGTGATATATATTCATGCTAAGAGGTCACCTTTCAACATGTGCACAATTTAAAATGAACGAGAGGGAGCCTGTGTGTGCATAGAGATGACGCTACACTGTTAATTAATGTCATGTTCCAGCCATGCATTATAATAATCTCTATAATGAAACAGAACGCCTAATGTGAATATGTTTCTGATGCCTCTGTGTCGTGAGTGAGAGTGTTATCAGCAGCAGTTATAGGGCAACAACTCAAGGAAATTGAGTTAATGGCAAGCTATAAATATAGTGTGACTGTGTTGATAGCACTATATGATTTTAGCCAAATAGCAAATGAACCCTCATAATGTCTCAGGTTCATAAAATAATTTACACTCACGTTCTCTTTTAAAGCCTGGTTGGACCACTCAATCTCCGTGCAGTAAAATGGACTGAAGCGAGGAGGGTTAGCAGCAGCCGTGTGAACAAGGCATGAACGTTGAGATCTGTAGGAAGGGTGTTTAGTCAATTAAGCCAATGTTATGGTGGTTTTAACAGCTGCTAACATGCTAACATGCTAACATGCTAACATGCTAACAACGGCCCAAAACACTTCTATTAGAAGTCTGCAGTTTCAAAAGCGATGCAAATATAAAAACACAAATGTACCAAAACACCTGCAAATAAAGAAACCACTTATTCCTGAACTTGAAAACACATGAAGCATTTAGAAAACCTTCACCTTATTAAATTTGGCCTCCAATGAGACTGTAAGGAATCTTGGTGTTATATTTGATCAGGATTTATCCTTTAACGCCCACATAAAATCAATTTCAAGGACCGCCTACTTCCATCTACGTAACATTGCAAAAATCAGGCATATCTTGCCTCAAAACGATGCAGAGAAACTAGTCCATGCATTTGTTACTTCAAGGCTGGATTATTGTAACTCCTTATTATCAGGGAGTACCAAGAAGTCAGTCAAGTCGCTTCAGCTGATTCAAAATGCTGCAGCTCGTGTACTAACCAGAGTTAGGAAAAGGACCACATTACTCCTGTTCTGGCTGCCTTACACTGGCTCCCCTATAGAACACAGATAGAATTTAAAATTCTTCTTCTCGCCTACAAAGCCCTTAATGCAGGCGCCAGCTTACCTTAAAGACCTCATTAACCCTACTGTCCTTTTAGGGCATTGCGTTCCAAGAATGCAGGGTTGTTGGTTGTTCCTAGAGTCTCTAAAAGTACAATGGGAGCCAGAGCCTTTTCTTATCAAGCTCCACATTTGTGGAATCAGCTTCCAGTTTGTGTTCGGGCGGCAGACACCCTATCCGTTTTTAAGAGTGCGCTTAAGACCTTCCTTTTGATAAAGCTTATAGTTAGGGCTGATTAGATTCAGCCCCTAGTTTTGCTGATATAGGCTTAGTTTGTTGGGGGACATCTTACTTCTTCCTTCTCTCTGTCTGTACCCGTGTACTCTCATGTTTACAGGTCCTGTTCATTAATGGTTATGAACAGGACCTGTAAAATCCCATTTGTTGTTATTTCTTGTAATTGTAAAAAGTAATTTCTTTCTGATTGTTTTGTAAAAAAAAAAAAGAAAGAAAAAAAGATTAACAAGACAAACATGTCGCTGATGACGATGACCTAATGTTTTATAAGAAAAATATATGTTAGAGGGGGGAGGACCAGAACAGTTTTTTTAAGCTTCTTCTTGCCCCTGTTGAACATGAACTGAGACTATCTGAAAATTATTATTATTATTTCTTTTTATTTCTTTTTTTTTTTTTTTTTTATTATTTCTTTTTTTGGTACTTTGTTATAATTATTAATCTGAGTGAAAAAAAGAAAAAAAGAGAATATATATATATATATTATTGTTATATTTTTTTGTTTCTGACATGTTCAATAAATTGACTAAACTAACAAACATCATGTGTGTAATTCGTGGCTCAATTCAAACGGGATGAAAAGATAATCTTTCTCTCTCCATTGACTTCAATAAATACTTTTTCAGAAATACGGTCCCATGGAGCTCCCCCTCTCGATAATCCCCCAGCTGTGTGCATCACTGTTTAGCGTCCCCTGGTTTCTGTTGTGCTTTGAGCTTCTTGCATTGTTTTATATTTGAAGCCCTTTTAGTAAATTGTGCGCCTGTTTCGTCAAGTTGGTGAATGTTTTCTAAGCGCTGCACACGTGTTTCAACTTAGTGAAGATGTTACTGCATGTGTTTCCGCACATTTATGTTTTTTTATTCACGTTGTTTTTGAAAGTGCACTTCGTGTCTCCTCGTGCGTACATGTAAGTGTTTTCGGCCGTTGTAGCGCTTTTGAACGGCCGACCATCGTACAATCTGACCTACCCTTCCCCCCACTACTTCAAACTGCACAAACCAGCCACTCATTCATCTCCACTTCAATTAGATCACTTGGAACGGATCAAAAAAGACCTCTGATGTGTTTCATTATATTTTTAAATAGCATTTGCAAACCAAATGATTGAATTAAACAGGTCCCTCACTCAGGGCCATCAATCAGGTGATCAAGTCCTCGACAGAAGCTCTTCTCATGGACTCTGAGCTCTACATGCTCCACCAATCACCGCTGGCCTGCTCTCAGTGCTTTGCAGAGCCGGGTGGAAACATCAAGGGATAAGCAAACTGAAGCTGGAGTCCTTCCCAGACAACATTCCCACACCAGGCAGAGCTCTAAATCCTCAGATCTGCTGCTTCAGTTTGAAGATATCTCACATGCTCACCGGGTTCTTTCTGCATTACAGCATCAAGCACGTCCGATCATGTGGAGACTCCAAAGCATGCTTATATTACCTGGTGCGTTCAATTCATGCAGACAGACTTTGCCTTCGTTTGTGACATGTAATACTAATTACATTATTTTGTGTTTTATTATATATGTTGTTGGAGGAGCTCAGGTCAGAAGACTTTCATTGCCATTTCTACACTAGCTTTGTGCAGACAATAAAACCTCTGAATCTAATCAGTAGTCACTTCATTTCACTTCACCTGTTCTTTTATGATTGCTGAATAAGTGCTAATCTGATGTTCATAGTTATGAGCACAATGATCAATTAAGATCTATCTATTTAATAATAACCCTGCTCAGTGAGACATCCTTGGGTAAGTTATTTTGGCAGTCAAACAAACGAATGTACCCGATCTTTTCTTGTGCTGTGTGACATTCTGTGACATTTGTCGCCTCTGTTTTCTCCCAGCACAGCTCAGTGCAACATCAGAAGTCTGTTATTGATTTGTGATTTAACCCTCGGAAAAAGGGAGTTCCTCTCTCTCCCGATTTAAGGAGGACATATTTTCAGGTCCTTACTTGTATGTAGTGTCTCTACTTTAAAGAGTCCTCTCCTCTGATGTTCAGGTGTATATCAGTATGTAGTGTCTCTACTTTAAAGAGTCCTCTCCTGCT
>RQJG01025036.1:10570-28360 GCA_009756435.1 Chionodraco myersi | reverse complement strand
TGTCTTATTTTGGCAAAGACATGACAGAGAGCTGACCGCAGAGCTCCGGTGATTATTCCTGCTACTTTCCTTATTTTAGGTTTCCAGCTAAACCACCACTAAATATCTGGTGGAGACAGAACTGAAGGGAGGCTGTGGTACACATGTATTTATCTATATATCATATTCCATGTACTTGTAGTCAGACTCTTCTTGCACTATTGTTATTTTATTATTTGTCTCAAAACATTCTCTTGCACTATTTTATCTGTTTTATTTGTTTTATCTGTTTTATGTCCGATACATCTTCATGCTGCTCTGCTGGAGGAGCCTGTGCCTTCATTGCCGTATCTCCACCGTAGCTAACGTGCGCCTGATGATGAAGCCTTGAAAACACACACAGCTGAGGCTCCTTCTTTAAGGTGGTGAAGTCGATAGGGACTTGGCTTGGCAACTGGAAGGTCACCAGTTCAAGTCCCGGCAAGACCAAGTGCTACCGAGGTGTCCCTGAGCAAGGCACCGTTCTCCACACTGCTCCCCGGGCGCCGTTCAAAATGGCAGCCCACTGCTCCTAACACTAGGATGGGTCAAACGCAGAGAAACAATTTCCCCACGGGGATTAATAAAGTATATCACATATCACATTTCTCCCATTTTCTACATTAGACACAAGCAGCCTGTCTATAATCCTGAGTAAAAAGAAGTGCTAGGAATTATTTGTACAAATTGGTTTCATGACAAACACAAACAGGCTAGTTAATCCAGAACGATACACACTTTTAAAAAAATCATTTATCATTGTCCACTTCCCACTAGTTGGTTTGGAACGACACTTAATGTGGAAGTTGGTGAGGAAAGGTGGTACGGGTTGGTTTGGAATTGGTCCAATAATTCAACGCAGTGTGTAATTGGGTTTACTCCATCTGTTTGACCCACCTGTGACGTTCATGTTGACGTTCATGTTGGAAATATATGGAATCACAAATATCATGTGTTTATTATCTGTTCCAGGCAGAGGGTGGATTGGTGTGTGTGTGTGTGTGTGTGTGTGTGTGTGTGTATTGGAAGATACCACCCAGGTTCACATGACAATCAGCACTTGGTTTTGCCGTGCTGTTAAAACAAAAACACCCCGGGTGCTGTAGAAAGAGGCGTCAAAACACCTTCCACCCCAGCACAACAACACCACACACACATTGCACACACACACACACACAACACACACACACACACACACACACCACACACACACACACACACACACACACACACACACACACACACACACCACACACACACCACACACACACACACACACACACACAACACAACACACACACACACAACACACACACACACACGCACACAACAGAGTAGGAACACACCCGCGAAGGCTGGTGAGATAGTCACGCCACCTGACCTTTCAACACTCTGAATGCTATCAGTCAGCCTTGCACGTCAGACAACAATGGCAAACCAAAACAAAAACCACACACACACACACCACCACACACCACCACCACACACACACACACACACACACACACACACACGCACACACACACCTTCGCCCGGTGAACGCAGGCATGTGCGGTTAACATACAGGACGCGTGACCTGGGAAGACACGAAGGTACAATCTCTTTCATCCAGGGATTCCTGATCCTCGTCAACCTTTGGCTTCTCCGCGCTAAACCACCTGTGCAAAACCCAAGTGCATCATGGGAAACGTCTCTTCATTCTCTCATCCTCCAGTCTAATTTCTGCTCATATTAGATGTTTATTGTCTCGTTCTTGCACATGTACTTTGACTACGTGTGTGCTATTATTAAATTCAAATCTCGTAAAACCATCAATTCCATAAACGAATGTCAATATATTCAAGTTAATGTATAGATTTAAGGATATAGATTTCCTTTTTGCTTATATCGTATATTTAAAAAAAGCACGTATTAGGATATTTATCACACTTCTTTCTCTGTTATTTAGAAATTCACTTACATGCATTTCCCCACTCCTTGAATCCCACATTTACATACTTCATTTTCACTTTTTTACTATTAATAATTGAACTTATTACCCTCCACCTTTCTCCCATTCACTATGCATATGTTTGTCAGTAGCTTTAAAGCTTCCTCTTGCATCCAGGTCTAAACTCACTCACCCCCTCACATGGATACTTCTCCCCCTGTGGCCCTGTCTTCTTCTCTATCAACGATACAATAGCCCACAAGTAAAGTAATACAACACCTACGAGGTTCAAAACTGGGATCGGGAATTTCGGAAAGGTATTTAGGAATGTCCGGAGAGTCATTGAAATCAAAACAAATAATAACTGCTCTATGACACCGGGATGAATTACGCTTCAAAGAGGGGATAAGGGAGTAGAAGAAGATGGCAGTACATTAGGCGCGTTCACACCGGAGTACTTTTCCCGTTTAGTTCCGTTAGTGCCTGGAATTTTGAGTTCACCCCAAAAAGAGAACTTAGTTCCGAGAACTTTCACCGCCATTTTCAGTGCCTGCTAGAGAGGTGGGACTTTCCTGGGGAGAAAAAAGTACCAACTTCTGATTGGCCGGGCGGATTGCAAACCACGCCCCGTAAAACTCTGAAAAGTGTTTTGAAGCCGCCATTGTATTTGCTGGCATTAGCATTATTAGCATTAGCATTAGCCCCGCGCACCAACGGAGAGAGACTAACTTATGGCAACACAAAAAAAAACATGGGAGCGGTGGAGATGAGGAGGTGTCGGCGTTCTGGCGATTTACTCGGAAGGCTTCAGTAGAAGCTGCTGGGACTCCCAGCAGCTTCTACTGAAGCCAGTCCCCAACTCCGGGGACTTCCGGCCGGGGACTTCGGGTGGCAGTATACGCCGTGAAGTGGTTTGCGGCCTGCCAGTAAACCCAAAGCAGAAGAAGACGAAGTGATGTCAGCGGCTTCATTTGCCTAATCTTCCCTCAGGGAACTTATTCCGGTGTGAACGCGATCGGCTCTTAGTTCCATGGGGGAACTCAGTGCTGGGAACTAAGTGCTGGGAACTAAGTGCTGGGAACTAAGTACGGCAAAGTACTTGGTGTGAAAGCGGCTATTATTTCCATGCATCTGCTCCTAAACAGTCAGATGCTTCCAGTTTTTCAATGCGTACGATACAGAACGTTATTTTGGATAACATTTTAAGGAATCATGACCCATAACTGCTGTCAAAAACAAAGACCCAGCTCACCCCTCCATCCCAGAACTTCCCTCCTTACTGTCCTCTGTCACATCCTTCCTCACTTCCCCTCACACTGCACGTTAACACAAAGGCCAAACACTTTCATTCCTTGCGGCCCAGTCAGTGAAATCAACCCCGTTTACAACCATGGCATTCCTTCCCCTGGTGATTCACTCCCGTCTTCCCCACATCCACTTTGGATCCACGTCGGATCTCACAGCTGGAGTTGATAAAGTCTTGAAGGGGACTCCTCCTCTCGTAAACAACAAGCAGGAGAGAGGATGAAGAGGTGTCGTAAGTTTGGTGTTATGCCCGATGCCTCATCAGAGCTTTAAGACTTGCTTTCCTTTTGTTTGATAGATAGAAAGTGTCCTTCATTCATTGCTGGCCAGCCAATGTGGGCTTACGATACAAGACACTAATAATAATAGTGTTGCAGTGGTCCGATATTAGGAATTATGACGTCATCCCGATAAACCCGATAAAAGTATCAGTCACCTGAAACATCGCCATCGCTACGATGGTGTGTTAAAAGTGTACGAAGACGCCTGTGCTGCTAAACTAGCGGCAAATCCAAAGGAATTATTTAAATATTTATATATAAATATAATATTTATATATTTATTATTTAAGGAAAATAAATATGGTCACTTTGAAGAGTCAAAACTGTTCTTGGCTTTGTTTTGTTCATAGTAGCAATGCTCATGTCCTTTGCTCACTACTAGTCTTTTGTTACCACCAGGTGTGCAAAAACTACAGGTACATTTAATATATATATATATTATATTATTATCGGTTATCGGTATCGGTCTTGAGAAGCAGGAAGTTATCGGTATCGGTTTCAAAAAACCAATATCGTGTATCCCTAAATAATAATAATATTAATAGATTACATTTGTACAGCGCCTTTCAAGGGACCCAAGGCTGCTCAAAGGCCCTGACACACCTACCCGATTTTGGGAGTCAGAGGCCGTCAGAGGCCGTCGGGCATTCGCGGCGCCCTACTCAGGTTGGTGTGTCCCGCACCGTCGTTGCTTTACGGCACATTTTCACACCTCCCGCGGCCAAAGAAAGTCGGCCAAAGAAATCACTCTGATTGGCTGTTGCCTCTTTTGAATGACGAATACGCACTACCGCCGCCTGCTGGTAAGGACAGTTATTGCCACTCGTCGACTGAAGTCTTTGCGGTGTGTTCGTAGGCGTAGGCGGGCGGCGTAGCGGACGTAAAAGTCGGGACGCCTTCGGTACGCGTTCTTTGGTCTCAGGTCGGTGTGTAGCGGCCTTTACATGGTGAACAAACAGACAAACAGAACAGACACAGTATCCACAGCCAAGAGGACCACACAAACAATTATCGTGTAAGGATCCATATATTCTGAGATAGGACAAACAGTGTCTTAGCATCGTTTACTTCTAGTGCCAAGAATAACACATCCGAAATAAGTAAATATCAGGACCTCTTGCAACTTGCCGATGTACATTTATTTTCGTTGTCTTTTTTCACCATCGTACCGTAGATTCTGTACGAAACTTTGAGTAAATTACGGGCTTCTTTTCCATCTTTCGTTCCTCCGTCAAGTCTTCGTTAGACCCATGAACGTTATGTATGTTGGTCGTTCTGTTTCTGCCGGTATCGAAGCCCTTCTTCCGCTCCGGTAGATGATATAATTGGCTCGTGGAAATGTCTCTTTGGAGGCGGGGAGCGTGTAAACCTAACTCGTACCAGGAGCTCCACACGATGAATGGAGCTACTCCGTTAGCGGCTGCTACTGACGCCGCCATCGGTCCGTATCTCGAAAATCAGTCAATCAAAGTTAATGATGCTGTTTTGGAAAGTTGCTTTACATGCTTGCTGCCTTTACTCATTTCAAAAAACGAATGTCTGCATACATTTACTTCTTTAAAAAGTCTGCAGGGAAATGCAATTGGAAATGTGGATTGAACGCACAGTGAGATGGAAACGTGAATTGATATACTATATACACCAGCTCAGTTCAAAGAGGTAGCGTATATAGTATATCAATTCTATATACACTACAGACTACACCATTGGGACACAAGATGGCTACTTAGTCATTATTCATCTATTATCTAATATATCATTCCAATAACTTGTATATAGACTCGTATTGCTCTATTCCACTTTCTTTTCTCACTTTAAAAAAGAAAAACTATTTTTATTTTTGTATTACTTTGTATATTTTAATATTGTTTTAATATCGTCTGCTTATCTGTATAATTGTGTTGCTTTGTTGGAGAAGCCTGTGACGTAACATTTTCAACGATATAATTACTCTGTAGCTGCTAGCTTGACGATAAAGAACCTTGAACCTTGAAGCGTAAACATGCCAGATTTGAGCTTTGAGCTACTTTCCGTCCCTCACATAAAACATTTAAGAAAAATGACATTTACAAACATAGGAAATACAAATACATGAATATCTATATCTATTTTATTTGTATTTACTTGTTCTATGTCCTGTATATATGCTGCACTGCCTGTGACTTCAGGTTTCATGGACATATCGACCCTGTAGCCGCGGCGCACACGATGATAAAGCATCTTGAACTTAAAGCAGAAATGTTTTATTAACTGCATCCAGGGAGACGAGATGGACACCAACTCAGCAGTCATGACTTCCCCGAAGCCATCTGAGCGAATCTAATGAAGCACATGACATCTCTGCTCCTATCACCAGAGAGAAGGACTCGCACTATAACCAGCACTGTTATAATACCCACAGAGGCACCGCGTGTTGAACCTCATCAGCTCGTGTGCCAAACAAGTGCTCTGAGTAACTAGCTTAAGCCTCATTACTTTCACATGGCTTTAAGACACACAGCGTCCACCCTCCGTCCCTCGGGCTGTACATACGGAATAGCTTGTTGTTTGCTGATCTGATAAACACATATTGTTGTCTTGCTTGATTTGTGTCGCCCTCGTTAGCGCTGGGGCCACTTTGACGCCGTCTGAGAGCAGCGTCTGATTCAAGAAGAGGGTTCAAAAGGGCCTTTAGCCGAACCCCTGGCACGCCGTCAACACGTCCAGATGTGTGTGTGTGTGTGGGTTATATCGTGCACCTATGGGCTCTCACATGCACAGTCACATGAAAAACACTCACAACATCGCATGCACACACCAAAGCAAGCCGAATGGAGCCGTCTGCTCTCCATACACAACATCTCATTATGCTTCGTGTCTGCTCAACAGCACCAGCTTGTTAAAGATGATTTTAAACGCAGCTCACGGCGCTGCGCGATACATGCTTTGTGTCTTGTAAACTTGTAAACTCGCCACAGTCTTTGCATACCGCACGACTCTAAGACACAGCAGAACTGTTTTGATTTATGATGAGAAAGAGACGAGGAGAGGAAAGTGAAGACGAGTCATCCAAGTGGGTTTCTGAAAGATCCAGCTCCAACTCCACAGCTGAGATGCCATGAGCTGAACATGTGTGTGTGTGTGTGTGTATGTGTGTGTGTGTGGACTAGCATTACTATACTTGTGGGACCCTACATCTGTTTACATAAATTGGAGGTCCAATTGAGGTGAAGACTTGGTTAAGGTTAGGATAAGTCTCCAGGAAATGCATGAAAGTCAATGTAATGTCTCCTGAAGTGATGTATACATGTGTATGTGTGTGTGTGTGTGTGTGGTGTGTGTGTGTGTGTGTGTGTGTGTGTGTGTGTGTGTGTGTGTGTGTGTGTGTGTGTGTGGGAGTTCCTTTCCTCTGACTGTACATCCTGTTGACGAGCGACATGTTGAAGCAGGCTCAACTTATGGGCTCCTCGGTCATTCCTGCTGTACATTAGAGCGTCGTCTTAATCTTAATTCCCTCTGTGGGCAACACTAATATGAGAAACCTTGATTTCAGAAAAGAACCTTCGACCTGTTTACCTCAGCCGTGGTGTGCAGGTGTTCCCAAACGGCCTGTCGGACAGAAGAGCACTGAACAAACTGAACATGTACTTTAATGTAATGTATTATCAACACATGTCACTGTTTTAGGCAAAGTGAAGGCAATAATATTACGTTTTAATACAAAATATTAGGTTCAACTTGCTTTGAACTAATTTACTGTAATACCGTTTTGTGACATTTGTTGACATTAAATTAAAGTCAACGTCTGAGTGTTTCCCGTGAGATGAACTGGCTGCTCGCTTGTTTACTAAGATCTGGTGAATATAAGCGTGGAGGGGGATAACTGCTGAGGCCAACACCTCTACATCAACTCTACATCTCTACTGTTCCACTGAGGCGGCTATCTCTCTGCACCTACTGTGTGTGTGTGTGTGTGTGTTCTAGTATTACTATACTTGTGGGGACCTTACATATGTTTACATAGTCATGTGTGGGGACTCGCCTCCCTTATGGGGACACATTGGAGGTCCCCATAAGGGGGATCATTAATTTTAGGGTGAAGACTTGGTAAGGGTTAGGCATGTGTTGGTTATGGTTAAGGTCAGGATAAGTCTCCAGGAAATGCATGTAAGTCAATGTAATGTCCCCTGAAGTGATTGTATACATGTGGGTGTGTGTGTGTGTGTGTGTGTGAGAGTGGGAGTGTGTGTATATCACAAACACTTCAGAGTGCAAGTAAGTGAGAGAAAGAGCTAGGGACAGAAAGCTAAGAGGCCTGAAGGAGAGCGCGCGTGTGGTGTGTGTGTGTGTGTTGTGTGTGTGTGTTACTCTATTGGAGGGTAAACAAAAGCAGACAATGTACGAGTGTTTTACCCTGTGGTGTGTTGTGTGTGTGTGTGTGTGTGTGTGTGTGTGGTGTGTGTGTGTTGTGTGTGTGTGTGTGTGTGTGTGTGTGTGTATCCAAGCGACAGCCAGTGCAGGTTCTTTTTCTGCGTGTTCAGCACTCCCGTCTCATCGGAAAAACATCACAACTAAACTAAAAGCTAAACCATTTCTCTGAACAGAAATCTTGACATACAGCATTAGTGTTAGCCGAAGCACGGCCATTCACAAGATGCTATATCTGGAAGGATATCTGAACATAAATGGAATTAAACTGCAATTTGTGAATGTTTTAAGATAATTGACATCCAAAAAGTGCTCAGGTTATATTACTTCTCGAGGCCTCGGCACCGTACGCTTTAAAGCCCATCAGTTCTTTATGAATCCAGGTTGTGGTGTTAATAAGCAGCTGTTGACAAGCTTGAAGACTTACTGTCAGCTTTCAGATTCCTTTTGCTCAGGCTACGGAAAATATCACCTGTCACTGATAACTAATTATTATGGACCGTATTCACCGTATTCGCCTCGGTAAAGGTCTCCAGGTCACGAGGCATTTTCAGAGTCAAACTTACATTTTATTATCGGTATCTCCCACTCAAACATGCACTTATCTTTCGCTGATGTTCTCTAAACTATCCTGATTTGTATCTGTGCTCTGTTTTAATGTCTGTGCACTTCCCTTATAACATATTTCAATAAGCCATTTCAGTATGTAAAGTTGTCTGTGTCTCTTCATCAACTTGAACGAGCCCGTCACTTTCACAATATATGATATGTTGACACGTTCCCTGCGGGTTGAAAGGTAGGATGCCAAAAGCTTAATGATCCGTTTAATGCGAGCTTCGGTAAGTAAGGCTCGATGGGGTTGGGTTCATGCGGGGGCCAACGGTGCAAAGAAGTCAGAAGTTCACCGTGCTTTGTATTCTCTACTTCCTGCATTCTTTACTCGCAGTCACTGTGAGATGTGGAGGTACTCACAATCCTCCAATACCCGTGACAGGTGAGTGTGTTAGGCCTCGGAGCGACAGGTTACTTGAGGTCATGTCAGGTCGTCAAATAGATCAGGTGACAGGTCTTCATTTTTACAAAGAGCTGCCCTTAAAGTGAACACACACACAAAAAGAAAGTGAAATAGTTTTACTGGTGTAGGCTAGCAAAAATAAGTATGTGTGCAACATTTACAATAAAACGATCAGACAAAGGAAGTAAAAGGGGAAACAGACGGTGTGCAAAAATGTGAAGGGATAAGGGAAAGGAGAAGTCTGAGTATCTTTAACCTGTATTGTGTTGGGGTATCAGTGGAGGAGTCGTTAGGCGCTTTCACACCAAGTACTTTGCCGTACTTAGTTCATGAGAACTCTTCAGTTCTGATGAACTAAGTACAGATCGCGTTCACACCGGAATAAGTCCCTGAGGGAGGATTACGGCCCGTCCACACTACAGCTTCGACAGCTTCAAAAACGCTTTCCAACGCGTCTGCCCATTCACTTTGAATGGGGTGACGTCACGTTGCCTCGCTTTTCGCCGAACTGAATTGTGGGTAACAGAGCGGTCCGTCTCCGGCGTCTCCGGCATCAGAAGTTGAACATTGTTCAACTTCTGATGCCGGAGACGCCGGAGTAGCCAGCGCCAGCCAATCAAATCCCGTTTCTGAAAATCTGACAGCTGAAGCCGTAGCCAATCAAACCGCGTCTAAGCTGGGAGAGATATCCCGCCGTTCCTTTCTATATTTCAAAAAAAGTTGGAGGAGAAACTAATTATCGCCGTAGCGAATCACCCGGTTTTGTATGACCAGACCCTCTTCACCTACCGGGATACAAACCGGAGGAACCAGGCGTGGAGGGAGGTGGCAGAGACAGTGGGTGAAACTGGTAGGTTTTCGCCTGTTTGGGGAGTTTATATATATATATATATATATATATTGCTCGCATAAAATCCCCGAGGTTTTTTGCTCTGTATGTCGGGGGCGGGAGATTCATGTGATTGGTTGTTGGTCGCGTTGCTCGAATAAAATCCCCAAGCTTCAGACACGCCCAGCTCCAAGATTTTTTTGAAGCTTTAGTGTGGACGCTCCGTTAGGAAAATGAAGCCACTGACGTCACTTCTTCTTCTTCTGCTTTGGGTTTACTGGCAGGCCGCAAACCACTTCACGGCGTATACTGCCGCCCGAAGTCCCCGGCCGGAAGTCCCCGGAGTTGGGGAAGGCTTCAGTAGAAGCTGCTGGGACTCCCAGCAGCTTCGACTGAAGCCTTCCGAGTAAATCGCCAGAACGCCGACACCTCCTCATCTCCACCGCTCCCATGTTTTCTTTTGTGTTGCCATAAGTTAGTCTCTTTCCGTTTGTGCGCTGGGCTAATGCTAATGCTAATGATGCTAATGCGAGGATAATAAAATGGCGGCTTCACAAAACTTTTTAGGAGTTTTACGGGGCGTGGTTTGCAATCCGCCCAGCCAATCAGAAATGGGAACCTTTTTCTCCTTTTTCTCCCACGAAAGTCCCTGTGGACCTTTATATATACAGTCTATGGTGTGGACGCACATTTTCGGAACTATATCGGAACTAAAGTGGGAAAAGTACTCCGGTGTGAAAGCGCCTATTAAGTGTTTTCAAAGTTGGGATAATGTAGCACCGCAGTAGCAGCTGTCGCTACATGTCCCAAACACACATTGGCCCGATTCGGTATCTTTGCCCAGATCCAGCCTTCATGAAAAATGCATTCTCAGCGCAGTCACTGGAACCGTGATGCGATTAAGGAGCTACATTGACTTTAAAATCTCACCCCGGAGTAGCACAGACTTTATTTCTTGTACTTGTAGCAGTGGAAGTAAATCAAATTGAGGAGGAAAAAACACCAGATTCAGAGACAGTTTCAAGACTGTTAAACACCTGAACCGTTGTAACAACATCCATAACATTCATCTGCTACTTAGTATTTATTTATTATCTAATATATCATTCCAATAGCTTGCATATAGACTCTTATTTCACTACTTCACTTTTTTTAAACTATTTTTATTTTTGTATTTACTTTTTAATATTTACTTGCACTATATTTTTCTGTTTTTCTGTATTATTGTGTTGGACTGTTGGAGAAGCCGGTGACCTAAGATGTTCATCGACATAACTACTCTGTAGCTATGTTCGTACGACAAATAAAGAACCTTGAACCTTGAACCTTGAACCTTGAACCTTGAACCTTGAACCTTGAAACGAGTGATTTGCAGAGCAGCCAAACACTTCTAATTCCTTCCTATCCCTCTCTTCGTCGGCTCCTCGCCTCGGGACCAACTGTCGGTTAGATGTTGATTATTCTGTAAAGACATATCGGAGGTGCAGTCAGCTGGACCAAAGCCCATTTCACAGGTTGTGATCGGCAACAAAAATGCAATTAAATTAACAGAAACAGACGTTGCTGTTACCTTAAACATGGTGGGATCCGAGCCTCTTTTCGCTTTTTCCCTCGAGGGGGAACTTGGGGATTTTAGCCTTTGCAGACCATTTACATGCACAGAAACATATATAACACACTACTGAAAAAAAAAAAATCATAATAGGGCCTCTTTAATTTTACTTTTTAGTCATGTATTCTGTAACTGCTGTGTTTATTTACTTAATGTATTTCATTACCTTTTGCTTATTATGCCTGTTTTTAAATACTTTTTAATAATGTATTTACGCTATATTTGTACTTAAATGTCTTTTGCTTTTAATCTGTAGAGCACTTTGAATCGCCACGTGCTGAAAAGTGCTACATAAATTGCCTTGCCTCGCCTAGCCTCAGCTTGCCAGAGATAATGATGGTTATTAGTAGGTCACTGTCACTTAAAGCATGCTCCAAAGTATGTGGGTTAACTGACTAACAGCAGCAGTAATTGTGTTCTGTTTTTATGTTGACCGTACATTTCTGCCTCGTGTTGTTGTATTCATGTTCCTGTCTTCATTTGAACTGTTGAACTATGAAAGGTGCTTTGCTAAATAAACGTTATTATATTATCATTATAATTAACCGATATATTTACCTCACGTTGACTCACACATCATCTGAAAGGAAGCTCAGCGCAAGTTCAACCAGGAAGCCCGTCTTTACTCATTCATGTATTTCTATCTCCATGTTTCTCTCTCAATAAGTGACCGGGGGCGTCACTCGTCAGCTTAGCCAATCACCTCGCTCTATTCCCAAGAGCCTATCATAGCGTGCCGTCAAACCCTTTCAACTCTGCTCTTTCCCTCTTTCTTGCTCAAATCGTTTTGACTATTTCTATTTCTATTTTATTTGTATTTACTTGCACTGTTTTACTGTGTTGCACTGTTGGAGGAGGCTGTGACTAACGTCCATGGTCATAACTGTAGCTCCTGTACACGTGACAATAAAAGCCTTGAATCGTGATGAAAACCAGACAAACCAGCGATCAGCCATCCAGTGAGTTAAGACCCCCCCCCCCACCTCACCATCACACACTTATTGTCCAATTAAGGTCTGCTGCTCCGCGCTCTGTTAATCCGGCTGTCTGTGTCCGGCACTTCATCAGTGGGTGTATAGATTAGCGGTGGCCCGTGGGCACAGGACTATACAAGGAGACGAGATTCAAGATCCAAGGCTTTTATTGTCATCTGTACAAAGCTACAGTGTGGATATGACAATGTACATCTTAGGTTACAGTAGTGGAGTACAAATACTTTGTTACCGTACTTAAGTACATGTTTCTGGTATCAGTACTTTACTCCACGACTTATTTCTGACCACTTTTTACTTTCTACTTCTTACATGTTGAACCCAAATACCTGTACTTTCTACTTCTTACATGTTGAACTCAAATACCTGTACTTTCTACTTCTTACATGTTGAACCCAAATACCTGTACTTTCTACTTCTTACATGTTGAACTCAAATACCTGTACTTTCTACCAAGTTATAGTCTTAACGCAGCTCATGGGAAGGATTATTTATTGTCTTGGTGAAGTGCAAGTTGACTCCACTGACTCCTTTAAGAAGGGCCTAAAAACCTTTTATTATATTTTATTATACTTTTAAGTATTTATTTAATGCCCCCTGTCGCACTTTGGGTTTGCTTTTAGTAACGAAAGTCCAATGTGTTAAGACTGAATTGCAGACTGTCCTTTAATGCTTTGACGTCCATCAGACATGAAGTCATGCAGGGCTTCAGACCGTTTGCATAATAAGTCATATTTTAACCTCTTCGTTCGGCAGGAAAAGTGACGCTCGGCTTCAGAGTGATGGACGTTTCTGCCCCGCTGACCTGAAGCAGCCGATCACTCCCGCTATCTGCACATCAGGGGTCAAAGTGCACCATTAGCAGATCACTTTGTAACCATAAAGACATCGAGTCTGTCTGAAGGAGAGCGAGACGATGGCGACTGAGAGACCTGAGGAGGAGTCCGCGAGTCAATCAACAACAAAGGTCGGTTTCTTCAGGTTGAGTCACGAAGAGAAGAGTCTGTGTGAAGCTGACCGTTGAGCGGCGCAGACCAAGCAAGGAGGCAGAACGTCCAAAAATATAACCCGGCTTTGGCATTTATTAAAAACATGGGCACAAAGTTCACAGCTTCAATCCTGCTGTTCTCCTTTCACACATCCTGCAGCCACACGGATCTCACACACACACACACACACATATCCAACACACACACACACACACTACACGACACACACACCACACACACACACACACACACACACACACACACACACACACACACACCACACAGCACACACACAACACCACACACACCACAACACACCACACACACACACACACAGCACCACACCACACAACACACACACACCCACACACAACGACATCCTCACACACTCCACACACACACACACACCCATTCCACACACACACACACAGACACACACACACACACATCACACACACACACCCATACACCAGCACACACCCAGCCCTCAACAGACAGAGCAACAGAGCCTAAATACACACACTCCAATCATCACAACAAGACACAGGTGAGGGGGAGGAGCCACCACAGGACACCAGGTGCACACAATCATCAGCCACAGACAACAGATACTGTGCAATCACGCTAATAAAGTGCCCTATCACCCGGCCTGAAGCCGTCAGTCCACAGTGACGAAGCCGCCTTCGCCACTATCTGATTTTGGAAATTAATGGTGCGTTCGAGTTGTCATGGGAAGTGGGAATATCCAAGTTCCCAGTTGGACATTTCTACAAGAACACCCCCTAAGGTCGGACAGCCTACTTGGAAACTTTGCGATAAGTCGCCATCCCTGAGATCACCATTCACAACTGAGTGTCCATGAGATTATTAAGAGAACACTTTGAAGATATAACACGTTTTAGCTCTTCTGTGTACTTTGTATCAAGTCAAAGGTTTTAATGTCATATGAACATAAGCTACGGTGGAGAAAGGCAATGGAAATCTTATGATCTGAACTCCCCCAACATAGTTATATAATAAAATACAAAAATAAAACCACAAAATAGTGCAAGAAGTCGATATACACGTACAAGACCAGAGTGTAAAATGAAATATGTACACTAAGATGAAATTAAATACTCTTTATAACAATGATACCGATTAAGATAAATTAATAAATTGCAAGATGACAAACAGATGAATGTCTAGGTCAACATTGAATAGACATGAATGGGTAGGGTCGAGGGAGTGGTTTGGGATTGAGCCGATCACATGACGTAAAATACACGACACCTTTCTCTGTGCAAGCTCGCCAAAATGGCTTCACCGGTCTGGCAGTCTTTTAAGGTGTCCGGAAAAGACAGTAAAATAGCGGTATGCAAAAACAAATAATAATCTGAAGCTTCCTACCCAGCAGGAGAAGAGCTCCAACTATGGACTGGGTCATTGTTGGGCTGTTCTGTGGTTTCTGCCCGGCAACAGAAAAACAAATTAACTTGTTGTCCTTAAAAAAACATTTCCAAAGCTCAATTAGGAAGTTTAGTGTAAGCTTAAGGGAGAGGCGTGAGGTGGGAAGGTGTGAGGACTTATCAGGCAGTCGGGAAGTGGAGGAGAGTAGAAACGACAGGCTGGATGAGGCCGTTTCTCCTTTCGTGGATTTGTGTGGAATAAACTGACAGCAGCTGTAATTAAAGGCACATCTCTTCTATTCCCTCTTTAGAGGTTTTTGAATCTTGTTGTTGTTGTTTTTTCTACGTGTTCCAAGATATATTCTTCGCACGCCCACTTGAGCGTGAGGTTCGGTGGTGAGAGAGGCCAGGGGACGATGGGAAAACATCACTCTTCTTACGGCTAATACCCTCTGGAGCCGCCACTGTGAAATTAGCCCAGCTCGGAGGAGGTGGTGAACGCTATTTGCTTGAAGCAGCAGGAAATAGACTCCCGAATATTTTTTAAAAATGGGTCTGAAGCACACATACTCATTAAAGTAATAGCCAGCTCTTAAAAACTGACGTATGGACAAATGTCTGTGGTGAAGAAGTGCTGCGGCGGGCGAAGGTCACAGAGTACGTCCGCTGCATCGAGGAATCTTCTGCTTGTCCTCCAACGACCTCTTTGTTCCACCGCAGTCATTTTGGTTTCCCCTGATTCCCTTTTTCCTCTCGTTGGTCCCATACGATCGAGCAAAGCACCTACTTTACACAAAGTACATTTACAATCATTGTGATAACCTAAGGGGGCGATTCGGGCGGCATCGTGAATACGAATTAAATCAGCCGCTTTTCTTCTTGTCTCTCATCTTCTTTAATAATGCAGCGACATCAAAGACGGTGAACTTAATGAACGATGAGTACGACTGGGCTGCTGCTAAATCCAAGGAACAGCTGACTGCCTAAAGACGACCTAAAAGCAAGAGTTCACGTCACCGTTTCCGCAAAGCAATATAACATGTTCTTTTCTTCAGATCTTTCAGGGCAACCAGGGCCATTCCATCCCAGCTCTACCAATGCAGCTACATGGCGACTACATATACAATATTTAAAGTAAATTAAAGAAAAAAACATGCAATTCCAGTTCCTGTGACTTTTCCGAATTCAGAGCCAGCGTCTTAAACTTCTGATCATGAATCCAAGAAAGAATTGTCGTCGAAAACCTGCAAATATTGTAATGAAACCAAGCAGAGAAAAGCAGCACGTTGTCACATAACAACAATGCAAGCTGATCGTCTCGTGGGCCATGAGACATCGCTGACATGCCCATCATAAGATCCGACTGGCCATGTGTGTGTTTTGCTTTAGGGTAACGTTCTATTTATGTGTGTGTGTGTGTGTGTGTGTGTGTGTGTGTGTGTGTGTGTGTGTGTGTATATGTCTGATATCTAATACCTAGCATGCAAATATATATGAAACTATTTCTGCTAGGCAAATAATCATTGAGGGGAGAGTCCGTTTCTGAGATGAGAAGGGATTTGGTGGTGTGTGTGTGTGTTGTGTGTGTGTTGTGGTGTGGTGTGTGTGTGTTTGTGTGCTGTGTCAGGCCAGCTATGTGTTATTCTGTATTATCTCATTGAGGACACTTAACAGAAAAAACATGGCCACATTCTTACAATGCATAAATCACCTCAGCCTTAAAACTCATTAGACGCATGCAATGAGTAGATGTGTGTGATGTGCTGGCTGTGTGTTGCTGTGTGATGTGTGTTTGGTGTGTGTGTGTGTGATTGGTGGTGTGTGTGTTGATAATGTATGTGTGTGATGTGTAGTGTGAGTTATGATGTGTGTGTCGTCGTGTGTGTGTGTGGTGTGTGTGTGTGGCTAGCTGACTTTCTCGTGAGACCTAATCATGTTTTACATATTCACTGTGGACTGCGCCTCCCTATATGGGAGACAATTCAATGGCGGTCCCCATAGGTTTGGTAAGGGCTTAAGATTAAAGGTGAAGGGTAGGGTCACAGGGATTAGAGTTAGGGTAAAGGTAATGTCTAGGCATGTGTTATGTTAAGTATAGATAACAGTCTCCGGGATGATGATACATTTCAACGTAATGCTCCCCTGCAGTGATTACTACATGGTTTAGTGTGTATGTGCTGTGTGTGTGTGTGTGTGTGTGTGTTGTGTGTGTGTTGTGTGTGTGTGTGTGTGTGTGTGTGTGTGTGTGATAAAAGAAAAAAAAAGAGTGTTTCAAAAAAGACTAAAATACTAAATTACTTTGTAGTTCATACTCCAGCAATTACCCAGCTTTCCGAAGCTCTGTCTATGGTCAAAGGTCAGGAGAAGGGTTCTGATTGGACGACACAAATACGCTCTTAATTGTTTTTAAATGACAGACAGCACCTCGGCCGATCTGTCGGAGCGGGAGACAGAGCTGTAAGTGATTTGTCTTTTTCTGTTTCTCTGCCCGACCGCTCCGCTGTGAGTACGTTATAATGACCGGTTGGACGACTTGAATATGATTCTGATTACGGTGCGTGGACGGCACTCTGTGTTTTGTGTTTTCTCCCAGACAAACTCGCTCGAATAAAATCCTCTGGTCGAGGAACGCAGTGTGAGAAAGTCCAGCATCTCAGCCTTTTAAAGACCGATGTGTCCGACTGCTGTTATGTTCAGGTGTATATCAGTATGTAGTGTCTCTACTTTAAAGAGTCCTCTCCTGCTGATGTTCAGGTGTATATCAGTATGTAGTGTCTCTACTTTAAAGAGTCCTCTCCTGCTGATGTCCAGGTGTATATCAGTATGTAGTGTTCATCCTTGAAAGAGTCCTCTCCTGCTGATGTTCAGGTGTGTACCAGTATGTAGTGTCTCCACTTTAAAGAGTTCTCTCCTGCTGATGTTCAGGTGTATATCAGTATGTAGTGTCTCTACTTTAAAGAGTCCTCTCCTGCTGATGTTCAGTGTATATCAGTATGTAGGGTCTCTACTTTAAAGAGTCCTCTC
>RQJG01025033.1:0-14894 GCA_009756435.1 Chionodraco myersi | reverse complement strand
TCCTATTCAGTTTTTTCTCGAAATCGAAGGGTTAAAAAATGTACCGAGCCATAAGTAGGGGACAAAATGAGTTACGGCCTTTAAATTCGGAACGCATGTCACAGCCCACAACCTTTTCCAGACTGTTGAAAAAAATCCGATGTTTTAGCAAATATGGCTCAGTAGCGCCCCCTATTGTGCGGTAGTCAAATATAGTTTCTTCGAACTACCCAAAACTTGGCACAGAGATTCCTCATGGAAATGCGGACATATTTCAAAATGGCTTCCATTAGCTCCGCCCCCCATGAAGTCGGCCATTTTGAAATATGTCCATTTTAAGCGCATTTTCGCATACTTGTCCTAGGAAAATGATCGGAAAAATTTCAAACCAGGACAAGATCAGCCCATATCCAATGTGATGCTAAATTGTGAATGAATAGTCGACTGCTCAAACGGGGAGCTCGTAAGCTAACGGAACATGTACCAATTTTGACGATTTAAATGCCACAAAATCGTTAAAATGACTTTCGGATGCAAAACTTGGAAAACACGTCACAACCCACGTCTTTTTCCAGACTGTACAAAATGTTTTTACATTTTTGTACACCAGCTCAGTAGCGCCCCCTATTGTGCGATAGTCACATATAGTTTCTCCAAACTACCCCAATCTTGCCACAGACATTACTGATGGAATTGCTGACATATTTCAAAATAGCTTCCATTAGCCCCGCCCCCCAGAAAGTCGGCCATTTTGAAAAATCTGTGTTATTCATGCATTTTAAGCGCTTTTTCGCAAACACCTCCTCGGGAAAAGATCGGGAAAATTCCAGTCCAGGACAAGTTAAGCCCATATCCAATATCATGTTAAATTGCGAATAAAATAGTTGCTAGCTCAATCGGGGCGAACGTAAGCTAACAGAGAATGTACCATTTTTGACGATTTACAAAACAAAAGTCTCACAAGAAGCGTTAGCATTAGCGTCTCACAAGAAGCGTTAGTATTAGCCCTTAGCTAAAACGGGCAGATGCTACTTCCGGTGCTAACTAGCAAAAACGACCTTTAAAACGTAATGTTTTCTGCACAAACTACATATCATCTGAAAGCTGATACTCCACAGATTATTTTTGTTATAAGTATCATCACTGTAGGACACAAACTCACTGAGCTATCAGCCAGAACAGAGAAGAAAAAAAAAAACAGTTTTCAAAACCATAACAATAAGTATGTCTTACCGTTGCTGTTTTGTGATCAAAGCTCTTGTTCAAGGGAATAAAAACGCTGCTTAAGGTTAATCCAATGTCTCTTAGTCACTTTAGAATTGTTCCTGATAATCTATCATTACATTCATGGCAGCAGAGTTGGTATAAAGTTTCGCAGTCCGGAGGTAATGCTGTCTCACATGCTGTTTACGCAAACCTCTCTCTACTTGACGTAAGTGTTTAGCGGGACTTACTAACTGTCACTCGATTCTATTGGCTCCAACGGTTCAGAAAAGGTGTCAATCACCCAAATCGACCAATGGGTTCCAAAGATATGATCCTGCGTAGTATAAACTACGCCCGCTCCATTACGCATAACGCAGCCAGAAGGGAGAGCTTCACCACCGAGGCGAGCAGGTGCTAGAGATGCTAGCTGACGATAGCGGGGCTTTGATCATACCAAATGACTCTTCGTCGGATGATGAAGATCTCCTCCAGCCAGACCTGGATCCAGGCAGTAGTGACTCGGATGTTGAACTTCCACCACGGGAAAGGTATGTAATCTCTCTGTTTTTATATATTACTTATGTGTTTGGTGGAACTGCGTCACAGTGCTAGCGTAGCCAAGAAGCTACAGGAATGATTAGGCAAAATGCTAAATAGTGTTACTTGTCTTTTTGGAGTTACATTTTCTAAATGAATGGCCAGTGAATGCATATATATATGTGTTTACTTATTTATTTGATGTAATATTATTCATTTATTGTCCAATATGATCCTTTTTATATATTACTTTTGTGTTTGGTGGAACTGCATCACAGTGTTAGCTTAGCCAACAGGAATGATTAGCCAAAATGCTAAATAGTGTTACTTGTCTTTTTGGATTTACATTTTCTAAATGAATGGCCAGTGAATGAATATACATGTGTTTACTTATTTATTTGGTGTAATATTTCATTTATAGTCCAATATTATCCTATAAGTATAAGCCAGTGAATTAATCTAATCTCTTTGTTTTTCCACATTTGTTAAATGCAGCAGGACAAAGCCACACACCCAGAAGACTGTCAGGGAGCAGCTTGCTGCAGAATTGTTGGAGTTTGCTGAAGGCCCTGCTGAAGGCCCTGCATCTCCACCACCCCCTCCTCCACCACTCACATGCATGCCCGAGTATTATGGGGAAGATGCAGTCCAGGACACGAACGTTTGAGAAATTACGAACGGCTCATTTCGGAGGACACGCACAACGGTCCGGACTTATAAGTCCGGACCTGAACCCATGGCTTGTGTCAAGTTGTGTGAGTAACTAAAGTGAATTTATTGTCAGCTAATTATCAATTGAAAATAAACTCATAATCAACTCAATTCAAACTCGTCAGGTTTATTGCGCTCCCTTCCAACTTGTGTCTACATTTCTCTACAAAGTACAAATGTAAAAAAAAAAACTTTTTGCCACTTAGGGTGCGTTCACACCTGCCTTGTATAGTCCGGTTGAATCGAACCCTGGTGCGTTTAGCCGCTTGGTGCGGTTCATTTGGGTCGGTGTGAACGCAGTCCGAGACCTCTTAATTGAACTAAACAACCGGACTCTGGTCCGCTAAAATAGGTGGTCTCGGAGCGCTTGCTTGCGAACTCTGGAGCGATTCATTGCTGGTGTGAACGCAGTCCGCACCAAAACATAGGAAGCGCAGTATTTACGTGTCACAAGAACGCGGATATCTTCACAAATCTTTAGCGAAAGAGTCTTTCAAGACATCCGCGGTTGTTTAGTTAAAGAGTAAAGCAGAATTAAGTGTTGAACAGTGTCGTGTAAAGTAAACATTCTCCGTCAGCTACATAAAAGTAAGAACACCTGTCGTCGGTGAAACACCCCTCCTCTGCAGAACGTCTCTCATGGATAAGCAGGAAAAGAACACCGACAGGCTGATCAGGAGGCCGACGTGAAGCGGAGGGATCTAGATCGGCATGAAGGTGTTCTTTTCCCCATAATGACCGCGCTGCTGCACATTATGCCGCTTATTACATGGCCACATTCTCAACAAAGTAACGACATGACTCCCGATATTAATTGAAATGCTTTTGTGGATTTAGAAAATTATTTTATTGATTTAGAAAATAGTTGTATTTAAATGTACATGCATCCGCTAAGAAAAATAGTCCGTTGTTACTGTTTGAACTAACGTAGGAACGGCAGGAACTGCTTCGATAGCGTTTTTGAGGAGCTTTTTGATTACAGATTTGAAAAAATCGTTGCTTGCTTTAAAAGTAGCACAATTCATGATGTCAAACCTTGGGAAGTATCTAGATATCCCTGCCCTAATACCAAAGTAACTGGCAACTGAATATGTGTCGCCGTCTGACCTATGTCTGGACCGCTACGTAAAAAGGAGGGTTTCTGCCCGTTACTTCTCCACTGTTTTCTTGTCGCTCTTGTCTTGTCAGTTAGTTTCAGCCAAACTGTATATAGTTAAATCGAACGGACTTCTTTGTGCAGATGTGAGCGTCCTTAACAACGGTCAATAAATCCTTGACAGCGGTCTGTCTGTTCTGGATTAAAAACGTGTCACGTGTTTTGAATTGACCAATCAGAATCGAGTATTCAACAAAACCATGTAATAATGTTTTTTAACGGACGTTGTTTGATTATATAATCATGTCTGTTGATCTCCAGACTAACAGCAGCATGAGAATAACCTGCCGAAAGTGCCGATGCTCCATGGCGGAGGCTCCGCTAGAAATTGCCGGGATTTGCGTTTGTACCCCCTTCATGTCTGACCAATGGTTGAACAGCATTTCCGTGCACATGACTTGTGTTTAAAGTTTATAGTCCCTTTGAGTTTTTGCCAGTGTGAACGCAAACCGAACCTTCTGAAAAATGAAACAATGTAACAAACTGTGGTCTGGTGCGCACCAGAGAGCGGACTATTAGGTGTGAACACACCCTTAGTCTACAAATGACTTATGACAGCAACTACAGTGAACTACTACAAAGTTCAAACATTTATTTCATTTACCAAACTAAAGTAACCAAACAGTCCCTGAGCTGACTGAGCCTAAATCCCTAAAACGTTGCTGAAAGGTAGAGTGTAGAGTAGACTATACGCATTACACTGTTATACACCTACTATGTACAGTATACACTGTAGTGACTGTACAGTCAGAGTGTACTGTACTGTCTGTGCACCATGTCTTTTCTACAACTCTACATGTGACATTATACAGTATACTACATACATATTGATGTACATACATACTGTTAGAAATTAAAATCAATGTTGATATGGCGTAATTTTGAATTAAATACACTATTTAATTTAAATCAGTTTTATTCTGAAAAAACCGGAAGTTCACACTATTAACTTAATACTTCTATTCTGAAAAGTATTCACTTCCGGTTAGCATTAGCATGTGGCGAAATGCTACGTTTTCAAACCGTGAATCGAAGGTGAAATGACATGTGATGTTGTACACTGAGCACTCATTTATTGACGCTGAATTACGTTTATCAGGGAATGTTTAAATAACCACAGACACCAGAATATACGTAAGTGCTAGTTTTTTTGCGAGTCCAAGTACCGGTTCCCGACATTCCGGTTTTAACCGGACTTGAACCGAAACTTTTTACAAGTCCAGTACTGGTTCGGCGTACCGGTACGCAGCACTAGTTGCAAGTAAATGTGATTTAAACTAATTGTTCCTTGCGTCAATTGTAAGAAGAGCTGTAATTCCCCGCCATTAGGTAGCCTTAGCTAGCACTGATTAGATTCCCCTTAACTACCTTAATTAACAAAGTGAAGTTTAGCATCTTACCAGCAGTGCAGAAACAAACATCAATTAGTAGATATAAATAAGATATTATATATACGGTAAGCAGTAAATATATTCAGCAGGGAAGCATACAGCTGGAAGAATGATACGATTACAGAGTACGCTTTAAATCGGATTGGTCAGTCACTAGGGGTGAGGCGGTCGCTGTTCTTCACTGGGGTGCGGCGGGGTTGCCGTATCTTCATGGGGGTGAGGCGGGGTTGCTGTTTTCACTGGGGGTGAGGCGGGGTCTGCTGTTTCTTACTGGGGTGAGGCGGGTTCTGCTGTTTTTCACTGGGGGTGAGGCGGGGTCTGCTGTTTCTTCACTGGGGTGAGGCGGGGTCCAGGGGGATAACTTGTCGTGGCACTCTGAACACTAGCTGAAGGGTTCCCTCCAGCCAGCTTCTGGCCTCCAGAGTCCAGAATGCAAACCTTTGGCCATGCCTTTGAAGCAATAAGAACAAGACGTCATCTAAAGTATTGGCAGTAGCTGCAGTGGAAATGATATACCGTTCTGCAATTTAATCCACATCTGTGAATGGTATACCCTTAAACATAAGAACATAGAATTGTAGTATTATTATTTCGTGATCATATTATTTAAATGTGTAAATTATGAATACCAAACATCTGGATCAAGTAACTGGTCATCACAAACAAATCATAGGACTTGTTTTGATGTATTGCTCAAATGGAACTGATCATAACATTCAGGCTGCTTTTAATGCAGACGCATTACAGCTCCATTTGCATTTCACAAGAGACTGTTTGCTCACTTTACCTTCATGGAGAACTGCACAGACATATAATTCATCACCTTGAATTGTAAAGTATTGTCCACATACAAGGCTCCTCCTCCACCCTGGCTTTGTCTATGTGTGTATCTGAGTTCATATCCTCCAGCTCAAAGTCTGTGCCTTCGTCCTCCGTGATCCAAGTTCCAGATATGGCAATGATGCTAAATGTTTGTTGAAACTGATTTGAATATTCCTTGATGAGGTTAAAGTCTGCAGACATGCTTCTGCTGTTGAAGTGAATAGCAGAGAGCTTGCCCTCTGGTGGTATGCTCTGATTGTACTGTTGATCAGTGTAATAACAGCAGTTGTTGATGGTAGAAGAGAATAAATTGTTGTCCGGGTCTATTTCATAATCCAGATATTTTGTTTTATCGTCAGTGTATTCAAATGTTTTTAGCAACAGTTGGTCTTGTTTCTTGATCATCTGAGACATATTCATATGTTCCCCTATTGAAGATGATTGTCTCCATGGCAACCATGAGTCATGGTTGTGTGTAAGTGCTTGTACCTCACGTGTGGTCCAGAACATGAAGATTATTGGTATTCATCCAGATCCTCCATGTTTCTGATGACCAGTACTTTGGCCTCCTCAGGTGTTCCGTTTAGCTTTAGAAATATTTTGCAGTTTGTTGTCCAGGTGTTCTGAACTGTCTTCTGTTTTTCATGAAGCGAGCCGTTCTGGCTCTGTCGCCGTTGTACTTGGTCAGATGCTCGTTGATGTAGACATCTTATTTTATGTTGTGTGAGCTTATCTCTCTGTACAGCACTTTGGTCTGAAGGTTTTGAAGTGCTATGTAAATAAAGTTGGATTGGATATTCGAGGTGGTTTTAAATAACATTTCCGTATTTATTTATTTCTCCAAGTTATGTTTGTGTTTGAAAATTAATTCTTCATATTTGATAAATGAGAGGTAACATTTTATTGATGGTATTATTTCCACATATTTCTCTCCATTCTTCCTTCTTCCAACGGTGTCGCAGTTTCTCGTCTCTCCCGTTGTTGTGCTTAGTGCGTACACATGGGTTAGAGTTTGCATGGAGGACCGCACGTTTTCCCGTCAAGTTAGTATTTTATAAATCGCAAACATTGCGTAGAAACTGGCGTACGCCATTTTTTGAGCGCATATCCCTTTATAAATGATCTGCTTCATCACAGTGAAGTATTCCTGGGCTGCAGTCGGATAGTTTAAAAAAAACAGCTCCTAACGTCTATCTCTTGACCTCTGAGTGAAAGGTCACGGGGTTAAGGGATAGTGGATAGGAGAATTCAAAAGGACTTAGGAGAAGAGACTGCGGTACCTTAGAGAATCGACTGCACTTTCACTATCCGACGTCTTTCTGATGCGCCAGCAGACGTCCTGAATGTGCGTCTGCTGCTGTGGGGGAACCATGGAAACTACAGTTCTCTATACAGCGGACTACAACATGGATGTTTAATAAGAACGAGGGACTGATCTAGAGACTCTGCATCGTGCTCTGATGCTGTTGCTTTGCTTTATGAACGTGGACAACAGAGAAACAGATTCTTCATGACCAAAGTTGGAATTGAAATAAAAAAGGAAAGTGAAACTTATGCTCGTCTCCCTCTCCCTCCGGTCCACATTAATACCAATGATCCCAATACGTATGATTGTATGAACTAAAGATCTTAAATCAATACAGATGTATTTATTATTATTACGTTATTATTATAACGTTAGTCCTTAACATCTATCTCTGTGTATATCACCATTCAAATGTCTTTTACAAGTTGAACAAACCCCACACAGCTCAGTAAAGACTGTGAGATGTTGACTTTATTTGATCATTTCAGTAAAAACTAACGTTCATATTTCTCTTTTTGATTATAATACTGATGAACGTTCAGAACAAAGCACTTTGGCAACTTACCACATACGTTTTAAAATGCTTAATAAGCACCGTAACTTTCATGATATCATTTCTCCGTCATAATCGATTGTTTCCGTGAACGGCCGACTGTTGTGTGACGTCAAATGCTGCGGCTGCAAGGCATTGTGGGGCAGCATTTTCTCCTCTCCTTTCGGTGAGGGAGGTCCAGTGGTTCCTAAGCTAAAGGAGGTTATAAAGGACGTTTCAAACCTCCTTTCCTATCATGTAGAGAATCAGCACTTATCATGGCTGCCACTGAGGGACTTCCGGGTCATTTCACTCCGTCAGGAAGGTTCCTAAGCTAAATGGGCTATTCGACTTCAGCCCTGGTACTTCCCCTGCCTCCCTACTCTGATCTGTGACCTGGAAGAGGAACAGGAGACAGCTTCCTGCAGGGCGGGAAACTTATACTTTGTCACACGGATAAATGCAATCAGATGCAGAAAAGACACAGACATCACCTGGTGTTACTCCTCTGCCAATGGTAGAACACAATTCTCTCCATGTTCTCTTGTGTGTATTTTACTGTCCTTCGAGCAGCTGCCCTTTTCCTTTGATACTCTATAACATTATTTTGTGTCATGTTTCTTTAATTTACTAAGTGCATCATTTCGCTCTTTAGTAGCCCTGCTGCATTCCTCATTCCACCATGGCACCACTTTCACCCTACCCTTGGTTGTTGTTTTGGGTATACTGTTCTCTGCTGCATTTGGTATATGTTGCGTTATGTGGCTTGTAATGACCTCTATGCTTCCCTCTGATGTTAGCAGGTGTACCGACACCTCACACCATATCCTACATTTCCCCAATCAGCTTTAGCAAAGCACCACCTGGTTATTATACCTCTAATGTCAGATCCAGGCATGAGACTTTCCCCCTGTGAACATCTACTCTTGTGCCATCTTCATCATTAAGGCATACTAGTGTTCTTTCCTCCAGCATTTCTTCCACTATGTTTCCGTTATTGTCTGTATGGTTGCTGCCCCATAGACGGTTGTGTGCATTGAAATCACCGCACCAAACTTCCTTCCTATGTTTATTTTCTGCTATTTCTTTAAATATATCAGTGGTTAGATTTGGACATGGGTTGTATAAATTGATTATCCTAATGTTATCTTGTTTTCTAGGGTTTCAGATGTCTACTATAATATAGTCTATACCATCAGGAGATTGCACCTCCCGAAATGCCACACCATCTTTGAGAAATGACTGCAGGATCTCAGGTCTGCAAAGTGGACAGGGAGGCGAGAAAAGCTTTTTTGAGTCTCAGAGACCAAGGTCCTGTACACTTCGCATACATTGACTGCATGACTTCAGGTCAGCGATGTGGACAGTACACCTCAAATACATCACTACACAACCTGGGGTATTTGAAGATAAGGGAATGACATGTTTATAATATGCTGCAAAACACAACAAATATGCAGGGTGACGACGAGTCTGTTTCTAAGGCCATTTTATTTTTGGTAGTCTGATCATTTCAACAAGAGAATAGAATCAAACTGAAAACATCGTAAATATGTTCCAGATACATGAAGCATGTGAACAGTGAAACTCACTCATGGACTTTAAGGTGAATACTTTAAGAAAAGGTTTTCCCACACTCTTTGTAGGAGCCATTTTATGGGTGTTGTTGGTGTCTCAGTTTACCTTATTTATATGTATAGTGCAATATTATTTTAGAACACTTGGTGGCGGGGTTTATAAAAGGGGTCACAGGAGAGGAAGAGGACACAGGAGGAAGAGCATACCGATTCTACCAGACGGCCAGCCCAGCCCCAGCAGATGCTCACACTACAACTATTGACACCGTGTACTTAAACCTTGGTATGTAAAGCAATAAAACATCATTCTAAAACTGCAGCAAAAGACCGGAACTTCATATGTTTGTGTCTGCGTCAGGATCACTCTAAACCCTCCTGTGAAGTAATGGCAAAAAGATATAGGACACTGGAACATTTAAACTGCCATTACATTTAGTGGAATCGTACTCTATGAGTGAAACTGGACAATAAGAAACATATCGCATTGGATTAAGGATCGTTTTCACCGGACAAACAATTGGATTACTTCACAACCGACACCGTCATCCCGGATCAGCTGGACAACACGCCACATTCAGCTGGAGATTGTCACCACCTGTGCTCATCAAGAGGCGAAAGGAGAGGCCGAGAGCCAAGGCTGGGAAAGCGGCCGGGTATGAGCAGCATAAAACTGGATCGTATGTTGGAATCATAAGCTGCATCGGACAATGGCTTGGATTTAATGCTGCAATAATGTCAGCTGTTTGAAACAGCTGTCGGCAGACGGACAGCCAGAAAACGAAACTTAAAGGAACAGTGAACATTATGCATGTCAATTCTGATGTTACGTCAACAGATGGCGCTGTTGGGATGGGATCTGTAATGGAAAAAAGGATTACCCAACACAAGGCCAATAGATGGGAATTGTAAACTGTGAAAAAACAAAATATGCTTAATTGCGGCTCCTACACTCTTAAAACCACTATGGTTGTTCTCCTGAGTGAACACGAAGATGTGATTTGAGAGCACTTGATGTAGTGAACGTTTTCCCACACTCTTCACACCAGTACAGTTTTTCTCCAGTGTGAATACGGTGATGTGATTTGAGAGCACCTGATGTAGTGAAAGTTGTCCCACACTCTTCACAGCTGTAAGGTTTTTCTCCAGTATGAATACGTTGATGTGCTTTGAGATTATCTGATCTAGTTAAAGTTGTCCCACACTCTTCACAGCTGTAAGGTTTTTCTCCTGTGTGAACACGAAGATGTGATTTGAGATTACTTGATGTAGTGAACGTTTTCCCACACTCTTCACACCAGTACGGTTTTTCTCCCGTGTGAATACGTTGATGTGTTTTGAGAGCACCTGATGAAGTGAACATTTTCCCACACTCTTCACAGCTGTAAGGTTTTTCTCCTGTATGAATACGTTGATGTCTTTTGAGATCACTTGATGTAGTGAACGTTTTCCCACACTCTTCACACCAGTACGGTTTTTCTCCAGTGTGAATACGGTGATGTTTTTGTAGATCACTTGATGTACTGAAAGTTGTCCCACACTCTACACAGCTGTAAGGTTTTGCTCCTGTGTGAACATGAAGATGTGATTTGAGATGACTTGATGTAGTGAACGTTTTCCCACACTCTTCACACCAGTACGGTTTTTCTCCAGTGTGAATACGGTGATGTGATTCTAGAGCACCTGATTGAGTGAACGTTTTCCCACACTCTTCACAGCTGTAAGGTTTTTCTCCAGTATGAATACGTTGATGTCTTTTGAGATCACTTGATGTAGTGAAAGTTGTCCCACACTCTTCACAGCTGTACGGTTTTTCTCCAGTATGAATACGCAGGTGGCGCTTTAAATTTCCAGATTCTGTAAAGGATTTGTCACATTGCTGACAGCTGTGATGTCTCTCTCTTCCTTTCGGTTTCTAGAACAGACGGACAGAGAAAGAGAGAAAGTCAATCTAAAAAGCATAAATACACAAGTTAACACAATAAAAACTCACTTAAAGTGGACCTATCATGCTATATTTGAACAATATATTGTAGGGCCATACCTATATAAAGTATATAAATATAGTATTTGATTCAAAATTCCAAAAAGATGCTGCATTTTAGCCATGCCTCATTTCGCTCTATTTGCTCTTTCAAGCGCTGTTTTTGCAGGGGGCTGATTCTGTGAGCTGCAGCTGACCACGCCCCCCTGCAGCTGACCACACCCCCTGCAGGAGAGGGGAGCGTGCTCTGAGATCAGCTGCTGGGCTGCAGCAGGGAGAAGAGGGGGAGAAAAAGAGATCTCCGTCCACAGTGTTTTATTCTTATAGAAGAAAGAAGAGAAGTAACGGGGCAGAAACCCTCCTTTTTATGCAGCGGTGCAGACATAGACATCAAACTGCGACACATTTTCAGTGTGCAGTTCCTTTGGCATCAGGGCAGGGATATCTAGATACTTCCCAAGGTTTGACATCATGAATTGTGCTACTTTTAAAGCAAGCAACGATGTTTTCAAATCTGTTATCAAAAAGCTCCTCAAAAACATTATCGAAGCAGTTCCTGCCGTTGCTTAATTCAAACGGTAACAACGGACTATTTTTCTTAGCGGATGCATGTCAATTTAAATCAATACATACAACTATAGAAAAAGAGCCACAGCGGAGAATAAACAGAAGGGCAACTATGGCAACCATGCAAGGGAAGTCTTCTTCGCTGCTTTTGTGGCAGACTACAGCGCCACTTACAGTTCTGGCATATGTACTACAGCGTCTCCAGCGCTTTTGAGCGGAAATGGCCGGCCGTGGCCCAACCTCTCATTCCCCTGATAGGTGGAGAATTGACCAATAGCCGTAGCACCACTTTACTGACGTCAGTAAAGTTTTCAAATCTGGATCAGTCTGTATCAGATCCGTTGCAGCCCCTTTTTAGAGATTTGGGTAAGGAGGAAAATAGAGAGGGTTGTGTTTTCTGACACTTTGTGAGTTCCCTGGAACACCGGGGACACATGTTCATGTATAAAAGACGTAGGAAAGTGCATTTTGCATGATAGGTCCCCTTTAATATAAACCTTGAGTTAACAAAATACTACTTATCAACTCTGTTTGTGTTCATTATATTTGATACAGTAATACAGCAATATTCTAACCAAAGTATATACCAGAGGTGGGGTACTCGAGTCACATTACTTGACTCGAGTCACATGACTTGACTTGCCTATTTCTTTACTCGAGACTTGCTTGACTAACATTGATAAAAGACTTGACTTGACTTGGTATTCATGACTTGAGACTTAGGCTTGAGACAGATGACTCGAAAGGACTTTACTTTTTAAAATAAAATATTTGCATTTGTTTTTGAATTGTACGAAGCCCCTAGAGGGCAATGAAAAAAAAAAGAGAGGGAAAGGAGAAAGTAGGAAGTGGAGCGCAAACTCGGACTTCATTTTAGGGACATTTCGGCCAGGGGTGTAGAGTTATTTGTTCAAGCACCGGATCGGCAAAACAGGAGAGTCTGTGAACCAGTCTGCCTTGACCTATGTATTCATGTCTGTGACTCTCACAGTATCTGCTGCTTCATAGAAGAAACCCTCCTTCACTTCATGAAATCTCTGCAGCACCAGGAGGCAGTAACGTGTAACTCAGCAGAATCTGAGAAGAGCAGCACCAGCTGCAAAGAGCTGTGCCTTCACTGCGTTTACCTTCATTAGAACAGCTAACGAGCGACCGCAGGACACACACACACACACACACACACACACACACACACACACACACACACACCCACACACACACACACACACACACCATCACACACACACACACACAACACACACACATCCCACCACAGCACACACACACACACACACACACACACACACACACACAGGTGTCTCGTCTCTATTTATCAACATCAACCAATTTTAAAACATGTTATGTTATGCTAAACTAATGTATTTTATATCAAGGCTTTCCAATGTAAAAAAGAAAATAGAAAAATGTGTTTGAATGGGGAAAACTTATTCTAATGGGATCATGATCTGTGAGGGGTGAATAACACCATTGCACTAAATATTGCTTTCATTGATAGTAATAAAAGGCACAAACTATGTAAAAAAAAAATCTGGATTTTGAGGCTTCTGACCATTTTTGGATAATTAAACATGCACTGGGTAAAATTGACCCACGAATATTATTGCTGTTACAAAAAACGAATATAACAGGAGGGTCAATGACAGAGAATCAGCAGAAAGAAAACAGAAATATATTGAGGTGACTTAAGAACCATCATGTAATCAAGGGGCGTCTGAAAGACACATTTACTCATTGATTATATATATGTAGATATACCAGTTTTAGTTTCACATGATGTGTAACTCTTCTCTCATCTTATTAAAAGTACATATTTATATCTGGTATGTAATTAAGGAGTAGTATAAAGTGACATCAAATGAAAATACTTCAGCTAATACAACTACCTGCAATCTGTATTTGAGTAAATGAACTTTATTCACTTTCCAACCATGAAAAACTGTTTATTTTTGTACCGTTAACTGTTGCTGTTATCTGAAATGTATAAACCTCATTAAAAGTTTAAACAGGTCGTTTATTTGAATGTATAAGCATCAAAAACCTATTTGATTCAGTGTTTAGAAAGGGTGAAGTGTAAACTGTGACATCCACGGAGTAGTTTCTATGTAGAGTATCATATATGTTGCATTCATTTAGTAGCATTTATACATATATTACTGTGAATGCAAATGAGAGATATAATCCAGACAAACAAAGAGTAGAACAAGAACGATATGTAGCTCTGATATGTAGCTAAGCCAAACGGTTCATTGTAAGGCTTTAACTGTTGCTGTTACCTGAAAGGTATAAACCACATTCAAAGAGAAGAGATCGTTTCCTTCCATCAGAAACATTTAACCAGTTTCTAAGTATCGTTTGTTTCATTTCCAACTCGTCCTGTCTTTGTTTACAAACACAGACTGCTAGCTCTGATGCTAACCAGGGTTGCTAAATGTGGGTACCTGGCTGGAGTGAGATTTAGATATTTAATTACACATATGCGCACTAAATGACTGCTATCGTGTCAGCAGCGGGACCTTAGCATATATATAGGATATACAATATATACAAATACACAATATTGGACACAGACTATAAAGGGCTCACAGTTTCATTCACTAATGAAAGTCAAACACATGTTTGTTTCCACTGTTTCATTGTGTGCATAGGCCTGTCGCGATAAGCAAACAGTTGACTTATCGCTCCAATACACACCTCAAGGCTTTATATTGTAGTCTATCCATTTGTAAGTGATGTTTTTGCTGCTGCTCCATACGCTATACAACCATAGTCTGTTGTGGACCTAATCATTGATCTGTACATGTCTACTAATGCTTGTTTGTCTGCGCCCCAGTTGCATCCAGCTACAGCTCGCAATACATGTAATACTTTTAGCATTGTGTTTCCACTTGATTAATATGCATTTCCCATGTGTGTTTGCGATCAGACCACAGTCCTAGGTATTTGAACTCATTCAGCTTTGTCATTGGACGATCATAGAGTGTTAGCTGTTGGCCATCAGTATTGCGTTTGTTTGTAAATACCATGTAGCATGACTTGCTTTCTGACATTTTGAATCCAGTTATATGACCACCTCTCCACTTTTTTAATCGCTCTAGCTTCTCCATTACG
>RQJG01025030.1:0-13547 GCA_009756435.1 Chionodraco myersi | reverse complement strand
TGTGAAGGAAGGTGATTTCAACTCCTCCTCACTGACTGCTGATCTCTTTCCTCCTTCGTAGGAGACTTGACTCTCTGGTTTGAGTCACTGTGTGATCCATTTCTAACAAGACGCATGTGGAGAGCTGGAGGTATTTACAACGTCTCTTGACTGAATGTGAGAACAAACTGTAGTAGTACATTTAATCTGCAAGCAACGTTTAGTTAAATTAAGGCCTTTAACCCTCCTGTTGTCTTCGTGTTCCCCCCTTACGTTGGTGTTCACGGTCCTGTTTCAACTGCTATTACATGAACACAAAAACCATCATCAACCAATTTCATTTAACACCCTTTCAAACTGTACATATCAGACTACTGGTATACATGAAATACTGCAGTAAAATATACAAAGAACAGACGTCTGCCAGGTGTGATCCATGTGGGGGGATGGGCACAAAAGAGCGGGAAATGTGTCAAATTGTTCTGTGTGTGTGTGTGTGTGTGTTTGTGTGTGTGTGGCCTAGCATTACTATACTTGTGGGGACCTACATCTGTTTATACACATGTGGGGACTCGCCTCCCTTATGGGACATTGGAGGTCCCCATAAGGGGAATCATTAATTTTAGGTGTGAAGACTTGGTTAAGGTTTAGCGGTTAGGCCATGTGTAGCGTTATGGTTAAGGTTAGATAAGTCTCCAGGAAATGCATGTAAGTCATGTTAAATGTCCCCTGAAGTGATGTGTACAGTACATTGTGGTGTGTGTGTGTGTGTGTGTGTTGTGTGTGTGTGTGTGTGTGTGTGTGTGTGTTGTGTTGTGTGTGTGTGTGTGTGTGTGTGTGTGTGTGTGTGTTTGATCTGATCCGGATGGTTACTAATTCCTTTTCTTTAAGGTGGGAACACCATGGGTTTTACAAAGTTGACTAAATCATCCAATATTCAAGGAAAGTGGTGATCAGCCATTGTATATGTTCAAATATCAAGGATATCATGAAGCCTGAATGCAATCGAACGTAAAACAAAAAAGTTACGATTGATCAAAGTGGTGAATGGGTCAGATTTGACCGAAGTCAACAGGAGGGTTAATCGCCTAAAGTTGAACAGAAAACCCGTTATCCATTTTCACAATTATCAGAACAAGCTCCATATTAAAAACGACCTAATTCGCTTTCTGGGGTTTTCTTTCCTGAATGTGTTTATATTTCTCTCCGTCTACTTTCACAGCTTATTGCATCTTCATCCTTTTCCAGATGTAGGGTGATTTATTCACCAGATACATTTTTCAACCAATGAGCTTCCTCTATTTCCTTTGTTATTCCACCTCCTCGATGACAGATGATTGACTGAATGTAGATAAGGGAATTTGAGTGTGTGCTCTCGGGCTTCATTCTCAATATTACTCAAAAATATAACGCAGGTGTTCTACGTTGGGGGAAAAGTTAATTTATGTTTTTCTGTGTAAAATTAAGATATAATCACTTTTTCACCTGAAATACTAATAAACCTGTGAAAAGCTGTCAGTTTAAGATGTGAGCTAATGTGCGTGACCTTTACATGAGCCTGTCTCTGACCTTAATAAAAGCCTAAATGAGTTTCTCCAGTGAGCAGCTGCCCTCACATGGTTTGATGCTGGATTAGACATCGTCGGAGCTGTGGCTTCGTCCGGTGTACCCGCTCCGGCTAAAAGCTGAAACCCAATATCTGCCTGGAGATGTTATGTTATGACGCCGGCTGTTGCTAGTGCATGACAAATCTTTGTTTTTGAGCGCACGCACAACCACAATGCTTGTCCTAAAAATAGCAACCAATATTCAATACCAATGCAATATCCTGTCCTGGGAGAGGGATCCCTCCTCTGCTGCTCTCCCTGAGGTTTCTCCATGTTCCCTTTAAATCAGGGGTTCTCAAAGTTTTGATGAGTGAGGGCCAATTTAGGTACCCAATATTGGATTGAGGGCCGCCCAAGAAAAAACCGGAACACAAAATAATTCCAAAACAAATCCTTTCTTTATTGTACTAACCAATTATACATATACAGAATACATTAAGAACTTGCAGAGGACACAAAGTTGGGTTATCTACAGACAGTGACTAACTCCCGTTTCTGATTCTGATAACTTACAACAGATTTTCCGCTTAACCGCAACTCGCGAGATGCCTAGTTGCCATGCAACCAGTAGTCTAGCAAACTTTCCACAAGCTGTCATTCATAATTTAGGAATGACAACCCGGGGGCGCAGTTTTACCATTCTTAAATTCCATTCTAATTCTTACTAGATACAACCATGGAGGATTAAAATATAACGCATGCATTTCAGCGTGTCACATTAACTATCGCGGGCCGCCAGAAACATTTCCGAGGTGCCATTGGCCCGCGGGCCGCACTTTGAGAACCCCTGCTTTAAACTGTGGGTTTTCTCCGGAAGTTTTTCCTTGTACGATGTGAGGGTCTAAGGACAGAGGGTCTAAGGACAGAGGGTCTAAGGACAGAGGGTCTAAGGACAGAGGGTGTCCTATTGTCATACTGATATTCTGTACACACTGTGAAGTCCACTGAGACAAATGTAACATTTGTGATATTGGGCTATAAATAAACATTGATTGATTGATTGAATTTCCCAATGTCTCTAATGAGCGGCCATTTCCCTCAAAGGGCAGAGAGGAACATATCATCCTCATTAAAGGGTCTTCCCAGAGTGTTGACTCAAACACAGGAGGATATTAGAAGTACTGCTATATGAGAATGGTTCTTAAGTACATATATTTAAGAATGATCAGGATACTTAAAGCATTTGGAGAGTTCAGCATCCTGACCTCCTGGTGGAGGAAGCTGTTCCAGCCTTATAATGTTTTTACTCAAAAAATACTTAATCAATGAGCAAAATGGTTGCCAATTCATTTTCTGTCAACCCACTCCTTGTCTAAGGTGTACTAATGTAATCCTGGATAGTTTAATCAACTTACACAATTCCTATTTTAAAAGTTCTTCATAGGTTTTATGTGTAAAACTAAAAATCTGAATTTATAAAGTGACTGTGAAAAAGCTGTAACCTAATACGTCCCTAACCCTAACCCAATAACATTAACTTTCAATAAAAACGATTAGGTTCTTAACTTAATATTATTGCTAATACAGTTATAAGATGAGACAAGATAAGATATTACTTTATTGATCCCAATTTGGGAAATGTTTGCGTTGCAATAATATATAAGACAATAAGTAAGACAATAATATTTGTATTTTACAATACAAATAAACAAGAAAGTAGAAAATATACATGTTACATTCACAAATGAATAATAACAAAAACAAAATATAAAGCAAGTAATTATATATACATAAGTACGAGAGGTCTGTTGACATTATACATTGAATTAAAGTCAACGGTTCAGTTTTTTCAGTGTACTCAAATGTGTACTTAAGAAGAGTACTGCAGTAAAAGTACTGAGTTACGCTCCGGCTCTTGGGTGCAGGGTCTGGCTTGCCCCCTTAATCCTGCCTTCATTAGGTCTCTGCCGGGGGATTGCCGTGCGGAGGAGTGTTCGCTCTGCGCAGCTCTTTGTTAAAGCCGCCCTCAGGGCTTCGGGGAAATGCTTAAACTAACAAGTGTGCAGCCGGCACTCATCTGCGGATAATTGACCTTAAGAACACATCATTGATTTTCGGGATGCCGCGGTGGTTTAAGCGCTGCAGTTATATCGCGTGGCATAAATGGAATGTGTGTGGGTTTTATTCGCATTATGGAGAAGAGCTATAGCCTCACATACTGTGCAGCGTGCGTATCAAACACGGCATTTTCTATACCATTTATGAGCTGTGGGGTTCCTTTTATTTGAAATCTTAAATTAACAACCTCTTAGATTAATGTTTTTGTAATTAACCCCGATCAAAGCTTGCTCCTGTTGTTAACCCTTCATTTTACAATGTCATATAATGCGATATACACAATGATTACAGCTGCAGATTTTCCACTTAAAATGTATAGTTAGTTTTGATTCAATGGGACCTTCACTTAAGATAGATGTAACAGAAAAAGACATGATCAACTATGTTAGACAGCAAACTATTGACAAAAACAACCATTTGGTCTAAAATATGCATTTCATGGATACATACATTATCTCAGTCGACTTAAATAATCTGAAAAGGCCAAAGTCCCTGGAAGACAGTCAGCACACACATGACATGGAGAACAGCAGGGCCGTCCCTGGCCAACATGAGGCCCCACGCAAAGCTCTATGATGAGGCCCTCTGTTTCGCGAGCGTCGACGGGAGGGGGCGCTAGTGGAGCCTCGCAGCAGCGAAACCGTGCCGCGCCACACTAATTGCGCCGCATAAGCGCATAGGTGCCCCCGCATTTCCGGCTCAGTTGAGGCACCCTCCGCAAGATGAGGGTCCCTCCGCGAGGTGAGGCCCCACGCAGTCTGCATGGTCGGCCTGTAGGGAGCAGTGGCGTTTCTATATGTACAAAAGTGGTGGGGCACAAAAAACTCAGATGTCTATATATAAGCTTCTGCAGAGAGGTTCATGGCTGGTGAGGCACTGGCACTGACTCTTCAGGTTTACAAATATATTAAATCAAAATATAATATTATTTTCAAAAGCTTTTTTTGTCTGATGCTTCAATTACTTTTAAACAGACAGTTCAACAGAAGGATACCCACAAAAAATGTAATTTTATCATTTAAATATTGAATTGTTCTCTCTTAGTAAGATCCCATTTTCAATAAAATTGCAGTCTTACCTTGACTTGAAGATTAAGTCCATTTTCCTATCCTTCTGGACAAAAATCTCTATTACTTTTTTGTAAAAGTCCTCATCTTCTTGTAGTTTCAAAAGTCTATCATAAATCTAATCTAATCAATAGATTTTTGATTCGAAAATGAAAAAAGTAGGGTAGACATGTGGATATTATCCGGCTGAACAAAACGTACATTTATCTAACAGCTACGTTTCCCACAGATCTTATTTTGAGCTATTTTCTAAAATCCTATGGAGAAATCTCGTTGCTTTTTTGTCGAGGGAAGCCATGCGCAGCTTACTTCCTGGTTTTAGGACGCCTCACTGCAGCTCTCTCTCCTCCTCTTCACACACCACACTTTTCGCGGCACACGTACTTACAGCCACTCAGCTCTGAATTATGTGAGATGACGTATGGTGGGGATGGCAGCACTTTGCCCCTATGGTCATTATTTTTTGCCACACACATTAAATAGGAAAATACTCTGAGCATGCGCAGTGTAGTTTTTGCAGTCACCGTTCACTTAGACAGTGAGAGGGAGGGGCATGATCAGGTTTTGTCCCACATGGCTCTAAACAGCTCAATAGGCACACACTGTAGACACTAATTAGAAGAACAGACTAAAACAACAATGCACAGATGAATCAGATGATTAAACATGATCTTAAAATATATTTTATATATTTTTTAATTTATTTTTTGCATTTTGTTGTAATCATTATTTTAATACTTTCTGCTGACACTAGGTGGGGCTGTGCCCTACCTGCCCCTAATGACCAGTCGCCACTGGTAGGGAGGGACGGCCCTGAAGAACAGTAGGCCTATACAGTTTAATAACTTCATTGGCACATCATGTAGTTATGCTAACTTTCTGCCTGGGAAGAAACCTATACTTTCTAATAAAAAAAAGTGGAAAGAGTAGAAGGGTGGCACTGCCAAGTTAAATGATCCGTCATTGTCCTAATTTACGAGTAACCACTTCCTTCACTTTCTCCTGATTAAGCATGTTATTTCTTGTGGAGGCGGCAAAGATGATTACGGTTTTCTCCCATAAATCACTTCAAGCTTTAGTCAGCTTTAATCGGCAGGATAGTCATCACTTCCCGGATCTCAGAGTCTGTGTGATGCTGAGTTCATGTTGCTCAAAAGTGGTTTTGTTTGTGCAGTCATTTTAATATCAATAATGAGAAACTACTCCGAAACCGTACAATCAATTAATGTCAATTGTATGCTTGCAAATAAATTCAGAAGTACGATATAAACTTTCTCTGCATGCAGCGATCAATATCCACTCTGGTCTGTTTCACTTTAACCTCATTTTGATACCAGCCATGGATCCACATACACACACTGAATACACTTTAATATGAAAGTTACCGTACTGTAACGTTATGCTTACTTTTTTGTTTTGTGTGCCTCTACTGTCTCCATGCTTTAATGTTCAAAAAGCTCTGTATTTTTCTCATACTGCCTGTGCTGCAGCACCTCTTTTCACCCTCCGTCTGAAACCAGAGCCCAGTCTGCTCTGATTGGTTAGCTGGCTGGCTCTGTTGTGCCGCTGAGAGATGTCCCGCCCCTGAGCCTATCACTCACAATAAGTTGGAGCACTTGCCAATAGAAGCGCAAAGTTTACGTAAAGATGTCAAAGTCAACTTTATTGTCAATCTTTCAGTTTGTGTGTACAGACAGAGAGATCGAAATACCCATTCCCACAATCCCGAATACAAAAACAACAAAAATATATAAATATATTTTTCTGTGTTTTTCTCCCACAGTAACCGCATGCAGACCCTCCAGGTGGACTCGGTGCAGCGCTGGATGGAGGATCTGCGCCACATGACGGAGGTGGAGTGCATGTGCGTCCTGCAGGCCAAGCCCATCGGGGTGGAGGAGGACGCCCAGCAGGGGGAGCTGATCGTGGCCTCGGGGGTCGGGGGAGGCGACCACGTGGCGAGGAACAACCTGCAGACGCTGCTGCGCCGGGCGCTGGTGGTCAGCACGGAGCTGGGGAAGATGTTCCAGCGGCTGGAGAAGGGTCGCTGGCAGAGGGTCCACAGCACGGCCGTCAGGGCCAACTGCCACGTGCGCTCGCTGGTGCACGAGTACAGCGCCGCCCGAAACACACCGCCTGAGATGCAGAAGGTGAGTGATGACAGGGAAGAAGTCAAATAAGAAAAACCAATATCACAAAACATGATGCCTCAGATTAACAAACATGAATGACAGTGCTATAAAATAATAAATGGACACGATAGAGGGAAACGTAGAACAGAAAGACAATAAAAACAACACAAATCAAAACAGTTGTTGGTCCTCAAAAATAATCAATGTTCCAAAATAAAACAAAGTGCTGACCGGGAAGAAGTCAAATCAAAGTTTATTTATATGGCCCAATGGCCCACAACACGATTGACTCAGTGGGCTTTATAGATGAACATGAATGACAGTGCTACAAGTTCAATCAAATCACAAGAATATATTAAAAGGACAAGAAAGAGTGAACAAATAAATAAAAACAGAAAGAAAATAAAAATACCACAAATAAAAGCAGTTTTGGGTCCTCAAGGCTTTAAAATAATCAATGTTTCAAAATAAGACAAAGGCGAAGATATGCAGTGAAGTCTTCAGATCAGGCACTGAGACGTCCTGACACACCAATTAAGATTTAATTAGAACTTTTTCATGCTGTTACATTAAAACGTCTAACTTTAGAGTTCGATCCATTCATACTCCGCTTTGGCTTATCATCACACTAAGAATAGAAAATCAATTGGTCACTGCGAAATACATTTTTAAGTCTACACACACTCTCAATCCTAGGTTTGATTGAGAGTGTATATTAGGTTCCTGAACGTTTTTGGACTTATCTAGCTATGTCAATGATCAGAATGTCGAAAGTTTTATTTTCAAGATAACATGTTGATGCTAATGCTTGGATCACAGTTGTATGTGTTTGTTCTCTTCCTTTTGGGGCAGTATGAGAAATCTCTGCTGGACAAGTGTATGGAGCTGACCAACATCACAGAGAGGTAAGACTTAGCAAAAATACTTTTCTTTTTAATACAATTGCCGGGAAACGAAGACATTTATGTGGAAAAATGTCCAAAACGTCCCCCTCAGGTGCCTTCACACCGATGATGAGTTCTTCCTGAAGTCGATGAGGGAGGCGATCCACGAGATCCTCACCGACGTCAGCGACTCCTTCAGCAACATGATCGACATGGCTTTAGCCAACGAGATCCGGGTATGTGACGTAATCATAAATATTGACTCAATATGTGTGTTCTGTATCGACATCGAGCCGGCTCCATAAAGTGTTCACATATAATTCCTAAGTACAGATTTCCCATCATTCGGTGGGAATAATGTTGAATAAGAACCATGTGTATAACAACGTAATTCAAGTCCTTTTTAAGTCCTACATTTCTGTATACTGCACCATGGGAAACAACAGTTTATCACCATCAAAACATTTTCTCCTAAAGCCATTTGAAAGATTCCTGGATGACAGAGAAATCCCGCAGCAGTGTCTGAAACAGCTTCTGACTATATGATTTGCAATACTAGGTTTATTAAAGGTCCCCTATTATACTGTTTTTACTACATCAATATATTACAGCTCTCAGATATGTACAGAACATGTCTCTGAAGTGTGTGGCTCCAAACACCAAGCAGATCTTTGCAGCATTACCCATAATCCCCTCTGTTTCAGCCCTGTTTCAAAAGTGCTGATTCTCTGTCTGTTACTTTAGATGAAAATAAGGAGCCCCTCCCCACGCCCCTCTGAGAGACATTTGGTTACAAAGAACTCCACAGCCGCGTTCACACCGCAGTACTTTTCCCGCTTTAGTTCCGATGTAGTTCTGAAATGTCGAGTTCACACCAAAAAAATCCGGAACTAAAATTAGTTCATGAGAACCTTTTCACCCCCGTTTCCGTCCCTGCTAGAGAGCAGGGACTTTCGTGGGAGAAAAAGGTTCCTGTGTCTGATTAGCTGGGCGGATTGCAAACCACGCCCCGTCAAACTCCAAAAAAGAGTTTTGTGAAGCCGCCATTTTATTATCCTCGCATTAGCATTATTAGCATTAGCATTAGCCCAGCGCAGAAACGCAGAGAGACTAACTTATGGCAACACAAAATAAAACATGGGAGCGGTGGAGATGAGGAGGTGTCGGCGTTCTGGCGATTTACTCGGAAGGCTTCAGTCGAAGCAGCTGGGAGTCCCAGCAGCTTCTACTGAAGCCAGTCCCCAACTCCGGGGATTTCCGGCCGGGGACTTCGGGTGGCAGTATACACCGTGAAGTTGTTTGCGGCCTGCCGGTAAACCCAAAACAGAAGAAGAAGAAGTTAATTTGCCTAATCCTCCCTCAGGGAACTTATTCCGGTGTGAACGCGATCTGTACTTAGTTCATGAGAACTAAAGAGTTCTGATGGACTAAGTTCTCATGAACCTTTGTGGGAAAAGTACTGCGGTGTGAATGCTTCTACAGAGGACATTTTTTTATGGATTTTTTGTCAAAGCACTTCAGATATTCATTGCTATCGGGATGTTAAGAGCATTCCATGGAATATAACAAAAAGTGTATCTCGAGCCGGTTTCTGAAACTTACCTACCCCACCTTTAAGAAAGAAAATGACACACTGTTCGATGTTCTTCCAGCTCCTGATCAAACAGATCGACTCCTCGGACAGCGTGCACACCATCGGCAGCGCCATCAGCAACCTGCTGTCGCTCACGCAGGACGGCCCGCAGCTCTGCAGCATCATCGCCAAGGTACTGATTGACAGGTCGAAAAGTTTCCGTCTGCGATGAACCGCTGACGCATTTCATCGTGCAAGAAAACCCTGTGAGGTCGGAGGTCCTGACGTCAGAGACGAGTCAGCGGCATGATGGGTGATATTCTTAGATTTGAGATTTTTCACACTAGCCTCCTTGTCTCTGGCAGAAGCAGCTTCCTTTGATATCACCGCTCTTATGATCCGCTTCACCTTTTGCTAAAGTTCAGCAGACCTGCAGCTATCTCTTTGAACACGCCTCTGAAAAGCTATTTCACTCCGAGATAAGACGAGGCAGACCAGACAGCAAGTCTCAATTGGCCATTAGTTAACCGACTGCTTCCAGGATACTCTTGATAAGGCTCTTCCTGATGGCACACACACACACACACAACACACACACACACACACACACACACACAACACACACCACACACACACAACACACACACAACACACACACACACACACACACACACCTTCAGGGGACATTACATTGACTTTCCTGGAGACTTATCCTAACCTTAACCATAACTAACACATGCCTAACCCTTACCCTTAAACTTACCAAGTCTTCATCCTAAAATTAATGATTCCCCTCATGGGACCTCCAATGTGTCCCCATAAGGGAGGCGAGTCCCCACACGGACTATGGTAACAAGATTTACTGTCCCCACAAGGTATAGTAATGCTAGACCACACACACACACACACACACACAACACACACACACACACACACACCACACACCACACACACACACACACACACACACCACACACACCACACACCACACACACACCACACACACACACACACACACACACACCTGCTTTGCTGCCAGATATTCAGATCAATACTGCCAGCTCCCATTAGGAGTGAGCATTGGTCACGAAAGCAGGTTGCTCAGTCTTTACCCTTTAATCCGCTCCGCCTTTCTTACCTCCCTTTGTATCCCTCGTTCTCCTTCTTTTTTGTTTTACTCTTATTTTGTAGATTGGCGCAGGAACGACTCTTAAAACCTGGTTATGAGTTAGCATTTCTACCACTTCCAGGTTCCTCGTCTCAAAGTCAATGATGTTCTTGAATTCGTTTTTAGTTAGAAGCCTGAAATAAGGTCGATGGGTAACATAAGCTTACGAAATATTGATGTTTGTTCTACGACATAAAATACAATACCCCACTTGTGAATGTATGAAGCTTCTATGTCTTTAAAAACGATGGTCGCCAACAAACAACTAAATGAGACTATTACATGTCATCTTCCCGAATGTTAGCCGCCTTTAGCTTAGCGGTGTTGACATGAAGTCAATCGACCACAAAGTAGTTTGTAGCGTTAAGATGTCACGTTAACTTTTACTTCTTATGATTCCATTTATGTTTCAAAAATCTCAAAGTGGTGTTGCTATGTGTCGAGGATCGTGCTCCATAATGTAAATATCAGTGGCGAACCGTGACTATCACAACTGGACCTTCTGTAGACACACACACACACACACACACACACACACACACACACACACACACACACACACCACACACACACACCACACACACACACACACAGTCCAAATGTACGCTCTCATTCAGTGCAACAGCCAGGGCATTCGATCAAGGATGTAGAATACCTTGTTGAAGGATATTCTACCCAGAGACCCAGAACAAGATCTGATTGGTTGCTTTCTTTTCTAACACAAAACCACTGAAATGCGTAGTGCATGGACCGAGAAGGACAAACAAATCAACGTAACACTGTAATATTACAGATCAACAACACAGATACGATTCTCATTCATTTCATATACATTTTATTTACATAATTAAATCGATTTTTTTGTTTGTTTTATCCGAGTGTTCCAGGGTATTCTCTGAATACCTTGAAGGCCCTGACGGTTCGCCACTGGTAAATATCCCATTGGCTTTCTGTAGAGCAGTGTTTCTCAAACCTTTTCATACCAAGGACCACTTATCCAATACAAAAATACTCGCGGACCACCTAACTCCAAATATCCAAAAACACATCGTTTTTTACAAATTGCCTGAAAATGGTACAAACAAGTGGCCACATGTGTGATGAAGGTGTTGTGCTGGGCTATATCATGCAATCGAAAGTGAAACTTAAGCTCGCTCCATTGCGGAGATATTCCTGCGAGAAACTTACATTTATTTATTTATTTCAAATGTGAAATGTTACCAATATACTCACGGACCACTAGGGGGCGCTCAGTGCGGACCACACTTTGAGAAGCACTGCTGTAGAGGAAGCCATTGCAATGCTAACTTCAAGGTTAGCCATAAAAAAATGACGTTCAACAACAAAAGTAAAAGCTGTTTTTCTTTACTTCAGTCTTTAGTCGAGGTCCGATTGTTTCATAAATACCTGCACATTTGAGGTCTGCCACTGTTATCATGGTCTGTATTGCACATGTAGAACAGAGTGAGCCCTCAGAGAGGCGTCGGCAGCACCTGCCAATGACTGCTAATGAATACCCAAAACAAAACATCCCCCTGCGTCTGAATTAATGAACTAGCACCAGTCAGTCAGTCTGTCACACACTCACACACACACCCTTTTGTACAGAAGTGTGTATCCTCTGGTTCAGATCCAAGCTCTTCACTAATTATTATTTTCCACAGCCTGCTAACTTTACTCACGCATTTGTTTAAAAACCTGCGATGAGGCGTTACATGTTTGGCTCCTGATATTTCTTGTCATTGTTCTCTTGATAGCCCGTGTTTAGAGAGTGATGAGCTGAAGGAGGGAGGTACACACACGTGTGGAAGTGAAGCATGCAGCACGAGAAAGAGAGATGAATAATAGTGTGGTGATGGAACCAGATGAGAACAGTGTAATGGATACCAGACAGTTTGAGGCGGTGGCAGCTTCTGAGAAAATCTGAGTATTGTGTTATAATTAGAGCCGGGACTCGATTAAAAAAAGTAATCTAATTAATTAGAGGCTTTGTAATTAATTAATCGAAATTAATCGCATTTTTAATCAAATATACATATTTGACCTGGGAACAGTGAGAAGCAATTTTCACATGGATTGTACTCCAAGTGGTCTACAGTCCAAGTGCATGACATTAAGGATTTTGGGAGATGGCCCTGTGGGCCATCTAAGCTAATTTACAGATGGCCCTGAGCCCAATAGAGATTGCCCTGAAAAATGCACGCGGACGAAATGGCACGAAGGGTTTGGGGGGCCTCCGTCCCCCTAGACATTTTGATTTTTGCAGGTCTTAGATGCTGTCTGGTGCATTCTCTACTGAATTATAAGATGAACCACCACAATATTATATTGTACAATTTCAATTTTATTCTTCATTTCACTTGTTTGTTTGTTCTTGTTTGTGTTTGCTGGCTTGCATGCCCTGCATAGCTATAAGAAATACTTAAGTTGTTGGTCAAAACACTTTCCATCTGATGAAGGCAAATGCCTTCCCAGATGTAAAAAAGTAGAAAACATCTCATTCAGTTATAACTGCCAAAACAAACATTATTTACACTATTATGGCCCTTGTTAAAAATGTTTGTAATGTTAACTACTGTAAGTTGGTCGAACGAATGCCTCCTCATCCGGTAGCTGACCGAGCAGACCCGAGCAGCAGTCGAGAGGAGCCGAGCGCATCCGCGAAGCACACGTCAGAGTTCCCGTTAGCCGGCAAATCTAAATATCTTCGGTCAAATTAATTTCCCTTTAGAGCAATACCGCTTCAGTTGCGCCACTTATGTGACAGACAAGAAGAGTATGTGACAGACAAGAATAGTCAACTCTAATGTCTAACACTTAATGTGGAGAAAGAGATGTCCTGGATGGGTTGATTGTGCGTTGATCTGTTGGTAATGCCTCGGGTTCCGGTGGGCATGTAAACAAATGCATAATGCTGCGCTATACTTTGTGGCCTCATCCAGTTGCATAGCGACACTTATTGTGTAGTTGTCTTTTAATAAGCAGGTAGTCATATCATTAGCTAGAACTAGCTGGATCTGATCGATATGGACATAAACGCGAGTGAAGTCTAATCTGACGGAGAGAGAGATCAGCTGCT
>RQJG01025022.1:0-14035 GCA_009756435.1 Chionodraco myersi | reverse complement strand
CTCTCTCTCTCTCTCTCTCTCTCCTCTTTCTCTCTCTCTCTCTCTCTCTCTCTCTCTCTCTCTGTCTCTCTCTCTCTCTTCTCTCGCCCTCTCTCTCGCTTTCTCTCTCTCTCTCTCCTCCTCTCACACACCACACACACTCTCCACACACACTCTCACACAACACACACACACACTCACACACACACCACACACACACACACACACACACACACACACACACACACCACACCACACACACACCACACACACACCACAACACACACACACACACACACACAACACACACACACACACCACACACCACAACACACACACACACACACACACACACACACACACACTAGTGTTGCCCAAATGCACAAAGACACTCTGTATGAAATGCATTGGCCACAACTTTATTCCAAAAAGGATTGAGGTCTCACTCAGTGGGTAGAAACACTTTCCCCCTCCTTGTCTAAATTCATCATCTCATGCCTGTCCAACATAAGCCAAGGGCCTATTTAGAGGCTGCAACAATCATCTTTGAGAGTCCTTCCAAGTCCTGTAGTGTTGCATAACATAATTCCATGGAAGAGGTTAGTGCGTATATATTTGTAAAACCTACGCCAGGGGTGCTCAAACCGATTTGGACTATTCAATGTTATCTTCATTTGATCATTAATGGGGAAAAAAGCTTTTACTTCCCTGAAACTGTCTGGAGCCGTACAACAAACTGGTATGTCCTGCTGGGTAATAATAGCACAACAATTAATAGTGATGAGGGGTAAATCAGCTTAGGAATGTTGATAGGTTAGTAATGCTAATTCATACTAATATAGTTTCCTTATCCACTTTCCAATTTTCCAAAAAGTTGGGCTACATCTTGAATGAAAGGTGCTATCTAAATAAAGTTGAATCTACAATGACTGTACAGTGTGAATTGCTTTACAATGACCTTTTACCTTTACCTTTCTATTTAGAGTAAAAGTCGTGTTTCTCGTCTCTCCAGTGTTACATAAGACAACTCTCAGTGATGATCTCTGCCCTTCAAAATAAAAGCAGACATCACGTGAAAGAGTAGTGACTACGTAATCCCTCAGCCAATCAGCGTCTCTGTTTTGCGGCTTCCCATTCGTCGATAAACATTGCGACCCGCAGAGGAGCTTCCAGAGAGGCAAGGCACGTCAACGTGACTAAAGGCCGAGTCTCGTCCACAGTCAGCAACATCGGGATTATTCACCAATATAAAAGAAGCACGGTGAATAATTACCCCTGTTCTCAAGAAAAAGGAAACGAAGCGCCCTGACATCGACCTCTAACAACGGAAACCCGTTAGCTTTAGCAGCTAGGCTAGCTCAGCTAGCAGTTACATACCCTCGTTTTTTTTCCCCCACGCAGCTGACCTCCACCACAACACAGGCGGATAGAGTATCAATTGCCTGCTAGTTTGGGGTCTTTCTCCTCCTGTGTCTTTCCTCCTTGTCCCCGTGTAGTGCCCTGTGGAAGCTTCTCGAATATGATCCATAATGAGTCAAAGGGACACCTTGGTTCATCTGTTTGCTGGAGGGTGAGTGTCAAACATGCAGAAAACTAAGCTAGCTAGCTAAAGGCTAACTTGTGTTGCTTAGCATAATATGCTACACATAATGGGATGTTTGTATTGGTATCTTCATAATAATTTGGATTTGGTTAATATTGAATATTATAGTTTTTTGCTTAACTCTGGCATATGTTCATCAATATTGTCCTTGCATGTGCACCCGTAGTAGTTTCAATGTCACAATGACATTTCAGGGCATGAATGAAATGGCTGGTTTGTGGAAGCGTGATCTTTTTTGAGGCTTCCTACCGAGAAACAGACGTTTTCTGAAAATTAAACTCAAAAATAGCATTCTGTGTACAGTGTTACATTTTAAAAGCGTGCTTTATGTAACAGCTCTGTGTCGTTCATGACGTTAGTGCATATCAACAAACATCAGACTGTCACTCAAGATCTGGATTAAATGCAATCTAAAATCGTTAATGAAAGGTTATATTGCACACATTGCTGCCTAATAATATCTTGCATACAGCCTCAAAGTATGGCCTTAAACCAGAAGTGACAGAAGTACTTAGATCTTGTAACAAGTAAAAGTCCTGCATTCAAAATGTTACTCAAGTAAATGTACACAAGTATTAGCATCCACATGAAAGTAGCGACAGTAAAAGTAGTCATTGTGCAGATTGGTCCATTTCAGAATAATATTTATGATATGTTTTATAATGATTGATCATGAAAGTGTTCTCAAAGCTGGTGAAGGTGCAGCTAGTCTGAAGTACTTTGTAGACTGCAGGGTAGCTGGTGGATTTACTCCAGGTGGAACTAAAGTCTGATTCAACACTTGGTTATATTTACCATCATTCATCCACATCTGTAGAGTAACTAAAGGTAATAAATACATGTAGTGGAGGAGAAGTACACCATGTACCTCTGAATTGTAGTGGAGGAGAACAAATGAAAATCTACTTAGTTACTAACACCACTCCCTAAAACCAGATCCATTTAATTACACTGATGCATAGCAAAATTAAAAATTGCCTCCAGGGTAATGAGTTTGGACATGTTTATCTTTTTGAGGGCAATCGACCAATTCACTTACAGTTTTTCACAACAGCAGTGATGACCGTGCTGTTTTCTCAGAGCGTTTTCTATTATATTGTATCGCTATTACATCAGCATAATGGTTTAAAGTGTCCACGCCCGTTAAGGATAGAGTTGCATATCAAGCATGAGCTTCAGTGAGAATAAAGTGACTAATTTCACATGCATGCTTTCCCTCTGCCAATGACCTGCTTCCTCTGTGGTTCCTTCTGGAGCTGCCAGAGATCAGCCCGCTCTGCCAAAAACTGTGTTGACAGGACTTTGTATTTATGCTTTGATGCCGTTTGAAAGTGAACCCTAACTAAAGATAACTCCTGTCGCTCTCGATTTAAAAAAAAAACAAAAAATCCTTGGCTGTGTCCTCCAGTGCAGTCCTGTCTCAGTCAGATTCTTTCCGTTAGGCCGCTCCACGCAGATATTGTTTTGTGTTCGCTGTAATCAGTTTTATTTGCAATTCTTTACCTGAATAACCGGAGCTGCTCATAAACCCATGGCCTGCACGTTGTTTACACGGGGCGTCGTGGGAATTTGTAAATGCGAACACTGTCAATGATTTGTTACACAATTCAAAGCTGTCTGTGCTTGCATTAGAATGTGAAACACAACATAACCTGTTCAGACCGCGTACTGCACTGTGTGTGTGTGTATGGTGTGTCGCTGGTGTGTGTGTTGTGTGTGCGATGTGTTGTTGTGTCTGTGTTGGTGTGGTGGGTGTTGTGGTGTGTGTTGTGTGTGTGTGTGTGTGTGTGTGTGGATTGTGTGGTGTGTGTGTGGTGTGTGGATTGTGTGTGGGTGTGTGTTTGTGTGTGTGTTGTGTGTGTGTGTGTGTGATGTGTGGTGTGTGTGTGTGTGTGTGTGGTGTTGTGTGTGTGTGTGTGTGTGTGGTGTGTCGTGTGTGTCTGTGTGTGTGTTTGTGTGTGTGTGGTAGTGTGTGTTGTTGTGTGTTGGTGTGTGTGTTTGTGTAGTGTGTGTGTGTGTGTGTGTGTGTCTCTCTAAATGTGACGGCTCCGCGGACATTACGTCACAGAACCCAAGAAGTAAACAATGGAGAAAGAGAAATCCCCAGCGAGGCATTCTGGGGCAGCAGACAGGTCTTCTCTGAGTTAGAGTTTTACTCGCTACAGGGTGTACTTTGAGGGTTGTCATAACAACAAGGGGACGGGTGATAACCAGAAAAGCATGACATGGGACCTTTGACAATTTGTACGGTGTCATGAAAGGTGCCTTAAATAAAATGTATTATTATATCATCTCTACAAACGTTTGTTTTTTAACACCAAAATGTTCCTAATGTTGATCTTAAAAAAACCGAGTCTGCTTGGTTCGCCCTCGTGTAAAACTCCAGACATGATTTTTCAAAGCGGTGTGTCACTGAGTAAAAGCTTGTTGTCATTCACACAAAGCATTCCTGACCGTCTCACTGTTCCCACACTTTGCCAGATCGTGACTGCATTCCAGGCGTCATCAGAATTCCAACTAACCCACCACATCACCGGCTAATTAACTGATGTCTGAGCATTTACACGTTGCGCAGGTTCCACCCTGACCGCTGACACCATCGAACAACGACACTTCGGTCTTGTCCTGTCAGCTGAGACTTGTTAGCTAACATTTTTTCCGTGTCTCTCCTTCCAGATGTGGGGGCACGGTGGGAGCCATAGTGACGTGTCCTCTGGAGGTCGTGAAGACCCGTCTGCAGTCGTCCACCATCAACTTCTATATGTCTGAGGTCCAGCTCAGCACTGTCAACGGGGCCAGTGTGGCCCGCATGTCCCCCCCCGGCCCCCTGCACTGCCTCAAGTGAGTACTACATTACATTGACCTCAGTCTCACCGCCTTATCGATTCTACACGTCTTACTTATTATCCATTCCTTATCAGTGCAGTACTATTGCATCTTAGAACAGCAAACTCCCTTGCAATGTTTAATATGGCTTTTAATTTGGGTTAACTTTCAATGGTCACTGGTATCTTTGTCCATGTTTTACTGCATTTCTTTTCTATTTTACTTTAATTTTACATTTTATTTTTAAAATTGTTTTATTTTAACATATTATCACTAGATCAGTGCTTCTCAAAGTGTGGTCCGCGGACCACTGGTGGTCCGCAGGGTTCGTACGGGTGCTTGAAATCCTTGAAAATGCTTGAAATTTGACGTGGTGTTTTCAAGGTTGGGAAAGTGCTTGAAATTGAGATAAAGTGCTTGAAAATGTAAATGCTTTACTTTTACAAAAAATTGCTGTCTGACTGAATAGTTCGCATTTTAGATTAAAAGAAAAGAATTGCTTCGCTTCTACATAAAACATCTCAGCTGCGGCCTTCCCGCGCTATGCGCGCGACCTGCAAGTGTTTTACGTCACGTGTGACCGGGGCATTCTGATGAGAGTGATAGATGGTTGCCAGGAGGTTGCCGTTTCAACGAGCGTTGGCTAGCAGAAGACAAATACAAGCCATGGCTAAGACGAGGGTCAAGCCCACGAGTAGCCTCCTGCAAAGTTTGCAACAAATAACGATGGGAGAGTCTGCACTGACGAGCCACATGAAAGGTACGCCGTAGTAGAGCATTTTAGATTAGGCTAACGTTGCATGTTACGTTTGTTTAAGCTAACGTTAGCGAGCTGAATAGCGAACTCCATGAGGGATAGTAATAATTGCAGGGGACAAACATTTCAGAGGAGCGGACCTATGTGCGTTACAGTCGCCATCGTGTGGTGTTCAGAGGATGAAGCTCTCACGGCATTTCGTGTTATAGTCATGAAATATAATCTATTGAATCGACACAGAGCGATTTTGAAAGCAATGTATTTCTACTGGTAGTATGTTTCGTGCCTAAACCAAATGTGACTTGCTCTATCGAAATCAGACACATTGACCCGAAAACACATTTTCGTTTGTATTACTGGTCTGGGGGAAGCTCGCGAGTGTGTTTGTATTTTTGCGTTTGTGTCCCGGGGAAACACTCACAAGAAACACCGACTGTTGTTATGCTTGCTGTGACGTTACATTAGTCCGTTCTCCGTTTGTAATTATGCCGAAGCTTCAAAGTTGTATTTATCATCTGAATTTGCCGAAACAAGTTTAATATTCTGAAAGCCAAGACTTTGTTTATTTGAAAACAGATGAAAACAAACTGTCTTTTATATAAAATTGAAGTATTATACAAGTAAAACTACATTTTGCTTTAATCCCATGTAATTGTAGAATGAACACAGTCTTCCTTTGGAGATGTATAAGTCAGGAGTCTTGAGTAGTCAACATAACCTAAAATCATTGTACACATGTGTAAATATTATTTTCCACTTGTAACCATTGTGAGTCTATTTTTATGCAGCTCTGCGTGATTTTGTGGCTACAATTCAGGCTAATACACTACCAGAGGTGGATAAGTACTCAGATGTTGTACTTGAGTAAAAGTACAAGTACTCAGATATTGTTTGAGTAAAAGTAGAAGTACTCAGATCTTGTACTTGAGTAAAAGTAGAAGTACTCAGATCTTGTACTTGTGTAAAAGTAGAAGTACTCAGATCTTGTTCTTGATTAAATGTAGAAGTACTCAGATCTTGTTCTTGAGTAAAAGTAGAAGTACTCAGATCTTGTACTTTAGTAAAAGTAGAAGTACTCAGATCTTGTACTTGAGTAAAAGTAGAAGTACTCAGATCTTGTACTTGAGTAAAAGTAGAAGTACCAGAGTGTAGAAATACTCTGTCACAGTAAAAGTCCTGCATTCAAAATGTTCCTCAAGTGAAAGTAGAAAAGTATTCTCATCTAAATATAGTGAAAGACAGTAAAAGTAGTCGTTGTTTGATTGGTCGATTTCAGAATAATATCTATGATATGTTTTATAATGATTGATCATGAAAGTGTTCTCAAAGCTGGTGAAGGTGCAGCTAGTCTGAATGACTTTGTAGACTGCAGGGTAGCTGGTGGATTTACTCCAGGTGGAACTAAAGTCTGATTCAACACTTGGTTATATTTCACATCATTCATCCACATCTGTGAAGTAACTAAAGGGATTAAATACATGTAGTGCAGTAGAAGTACACCATGTACCTCTGAACTGTAGTGGAGTAGAAGTACACCATGTACCTCTGAACTGTTGTGCAGTAGAAGTACACCATGTACCTCTGAACTGTAGAGGAGTAGAAGTACACCTTGTACCTCTGAACTGTAGAGAAGTAGAAGTACACCATGTACCTCTGAACTGTAGTGGAGTAGAATTACACCATGTACCTCTGAACTGCAGTGGAGTAGAAGTACACCATGTACCTCTGACTTGCGTTCACTACCAACCTAAAAGTACCTCAACAATTAATCAATAATGTATTGAAAGTAAAGTTATTTGGCTGATTGTTGTATATCGGCTCAGCCAGGTTATATGGGAGGCCCAGTCTACGTACAGATCACTAATTTTGAAATATTAAACTTAGTTTTCTTTTCTTTAATTTTTCATCCTCGTGTAGAATGCTATCACGAAACACACATTTGGTTGTTTGTAGCATAAAGAACATCTGATTGAATGTGAGGTAGGGAAATAATCATTTGAGTATGTGTATATAAATATGTAATTTACCAATGTGTCTTATAGCAGGGGTCGGCAACAGGCGCTGATTTGGGTGACTTGTGTAATTCGTGGAGAACCGAAGAGTTTTCGTTTTGGGGGTGGGGGGAGTCCGTCCGTCAGTCAGTCTGACTGACGGACAACTTCTCACTTCAAAAAAGAAGAAGAAATCTAGACCGCAAAAATAATTAAACAAGCGAGTACCTGTTTTTCCTGGCCAAGGACAGGTTCCTTGAACACAACACGAGCGTAACGTGTCTTCACGTGGTATACGTCTCGTCTGAAAAGAGTGCTGACAGAGAGCACCGGAACGCCGCTCCAGCCCTTCAAATATTGCAGTACCCATAAGGAGCCGTACACATGCCGCAGTGTTTGCGTGGCTGTGTCTTTAGTTGTAAGCACAGTGGCGATCTGTTGTTATTAGCATCTGGTTAGCTAGCTATGCTAACGAATTTAAAGAGCTTTTCTACAACCCGGTGGAAGAGAGCTCTCTCCTGAGAGGCTCAAATAACCTCAGCTCAGTGAGGTTAAGGCACACCTTGATATGATCATTATAGTTATTAATGAGACTAAATGAAAAACAGGTATAAAATACTATATGACAGTAACAAAAAAGTTGTTAAAAATAACAAGAATAGAGTTTAAAAGGAGAGTGATTTGTAAAATATCCCAAAAGAAAAATCTGCTTACAGTTCTGTTTCATATGGGTGTTGAAAGATGTATCTATAGATCTCTTAATTTTGCTCTCAAAGTGCACCAGATTGATGCTTTTAACTTCAATATTTATAAAAAAAAGAAAAAAGGTTGAGTTCAATATTAATAAAAACCCTTGATTTATAACTTAACACCTCTGTCTCCTATTGATCAGAGTATATTATAAAGAATAGCCAGTTAATTGAAGCATTATAGCACAGGCCTTTGTCAGATGGTATATTACGCTGTTTTTTTTCTGCTTCGAATAGTTCTCTCTTTTTTCACCATACCTGTGTTTGCATCACTGTAACCAATGAGCACCTGCATGTGTATGAGAATGGCCCTGACTCCATTTCAGCCCAGATTTACAAACTCCTGGCAGGACAAGCTCCAGCTCAATTCTCACACTGAATTTTAAAAAAGTGAGTGAGGGACAGCAATATAAGAGGGAAAGAAAGAGAAACTTTAAAACTGTTCAATTGTTATGATGTGTAAAGACTAGAGCCGGGACTCGATTAAAAACATTAATCTAATTAATTAGAGGCTTTGTAATTAATTAATCGAAATTAATCGCATTTTTAATCAAATATACATATCTGACCTGAGAACAGTGAGAAGCAGTTTCCACATGGATGTTACTCCAAGTGGTCGACAGTCGAGTGCAGTCCAGTGAGCCAGGGAGCTGGGTATTCTCTCAGACGTGGACTGACTTATCCTGGCCCTGAAACCAGTCGTCTGGTTGAGTGTGGGTTGGGTCAGGGTGTGGTTCCTTGCACTCGGAGTCGGGCTAACGTCCACGCTAGCTGCTACATGCTTTGCGTTTAGGTGATACTTTAGGCTTGATGTGCTGCGGTGATATGCAAATTCTTTTTTGCATAATTTGCACACCACCCTGCTCTTATCGACGCTTCCATCCGTCCGTTTTTTAAAACAAAATGTCCCATCCACGGGGCCGACCAAAGCGGTCTCATCAGCTTGTTCGTTCGTGTTTGACTATTGTTCACCGTGGTTTGTTGTTGTTTGAAGTCCCATGCTGAGGTCATGAACGTTAGTTGGTGCTCCAGTATAATCGGTACGCCTGAAACTCATCCAGTGAGAAACGTTCCGCTGTGCAAAAATAAGTGCGATTAAAATGCGTTAATTTTTGTGTAATTAATTAATCTTAATTAACGCGTTAAAGTCCCGGCCCTAGTAAAGACTGATATTGTTCTATAATCGGCTGAAACTGTTAAGTCATGATGTGAAACGGTTAACAAAGAAAAAGGGACTCTCAAGCTGCTGCTACACTTTATTTGATTTATCTAAAATGAAGCACTTTTAAGATGCACACATTTTCAAAAGCTATTTCATTTATTGTCTCTATTTTATTTGTAAATGCAGCCCGAGAGGAACATTACACATATCCACAGTATTTACTGTATATCTGTTTAGTTCAATTTTCATTGACAATACATATTGTTGTTTATGAATTGTACTTTCTTTATTTGATTGGCAGTCAGTTGTTGATTACATGCAGACGTTGATAAAGCTGCAGCTACTTCAATATATATCACACTAATTCATAAAACAACTTAGACATTTTTATGTTCCGGACCTTTGCATGGGGACATTTTCTCTAACTGGACCTCGTTGAATTTTAGTTGAAGACCCCTGTCTTATAGGGATGCTCCGATCGATCGGCCGCCAATCGTTATCGATCGGTGCTCTCTCTCAAGGCCGATCAGGAGAGCCGATCACATGACGTAAAATACATGACACTTTTCTCTGTCTCTCTTTTCAAAACAAGCTCGCCAAAATGGCTTCACCGGTCTGGCAGTATTTTTAAAGTGTCCGAAAAAGCGGTATGCAACGTGTGTGAAGCAGAAATCCTGCAGCTTCGCCCGCTGTGACGGACCGGTGAGCGGAGCGACACACACACTAAGAGTTAGACCTAACACACTTAGCTATTTTATCCACATCTGGAACAAGCTACACTAGTTATAAATTCCAGATCAGTGCATCCCTAATTGGGGAAAAGTTTTAAAGTTGTTAAAAGTTGTTTGTCTTGTCTTACCCCGGCTGATACTTCACTAAATCCACTGTTTTAATTTGTAAGGTAAAATTGTAAATGTAAATTGTAAATCTGTAACCCTGTAAGGTGTCCTTGGGTGTTTTGAAAGGCGCCCCCCAAAATAAATGTATTATTATTATTAATGTTTTATCTTGTTCTGTATTCATTTTAATATTGTTAAATATAACTCAAATGTAGTTTCCCAAGCAGAAACAGCAAATCCATACATCTATAAATAAATAAATAAAATCCTATCTTCCTGGAATGTGTAAAATAAATGTGCATATTATTCCTGACATCAAAACAAGTGCAATTTAGAAAATAGTTAAATACTGCCGGAAGGAACGACAGCCAGGTTTTACATCTCAGCCACAAGGTCTGCTAGTTTTAGCTTATTTAAAAATATCTATACATTTGTCAATTCTGAACAGGATTAGTATTAGTGTATGTGTTAAATAGACAGTGAATCCATACATGTATGACTACATAAATGATATCTTATCTTCCTGGAATTTGTAAAATAAAAGGCATATTATTCCTGACATCCAAAACAAGTGCGATTTTAGAAAAGAGCTTAAGACATAGAAGGGACGACAGCCAGGTTTTACGTCTGAGCCGCACCGTCTACAAGATTTAGCTTATTTCTACATTGCAAATGAAGCGAAACTGTTTTATACTGTCAGCTTTTAGTTCAGCTTGTTGAGTGCAATTTGCTATTAGGTTAATTAGTTTGCTCTGGCTAAAACCTGGTGGTGGTGAGGGGCAGACTGCAAAGAAAACAGTTGGAGAAAAAAATTGTGTGTAAATATTCTGAAACAAGGTTTGTGGGACGTTGCTACGTCGTACACCCTATGCATTATTTGCATAGGCGCCGCGTGAGGCTCAGGTTTGGGAAAGCTAAATAACTTTTTTTACCTGACGCTGCCCGCCTCCGGCGTCTATAGAAAAGAGATCAACTCAGTGAAAGCACCGCCTGCTGACCAATCAGAGCTCAGTGTGCGGAGTTTAAATCTCTCAAGTCATATTACAGGAAATACAGTTTAAACTGCCGTATGCAGAGAAGACGCCGACGTGTCGCACTTATCGTTCATATCACATCATCAATCAGATCATCGATCATATAATATCATAATGTATCATATATCTCCTTATCTGAGTCAGCTGAGCCGCATCTGGCCGTGCAACACTCACAGTGTCACAGACTGTATGCAGAAGTATTATTTTAAGCAACACATTAAGTTGACGAAACACTCGAGTCAAATGTAATGAAAGTCAGATCCAGATCCACTCTTAGACGGGGCAGTGATATCATAAACCTGTTACGCATTCAAACACTCGGTAGTTATTTTGTAACCAGTGGATCTGTATTCTCCTTGCAGGTGGAACTATGTGGCTTGTACCTGGATTATATGTTTAAGTCATGGATGTTTAAAGTTCATATTTGTCTAATATTAGTTTACTTTTCATGAATGAAGTATGACGCTGCGCTGTCAGTACACTTGTCCCTCTTTGTGATTGGTCAAATGTTGCTAACCCCGCCCCTTTCACGTGAACGCGCTCTCAGCTGGAGAGAGAAGCCCTGGCTTGATTTACCGAGTTGATAACCAGCGTCGTAGGACCGCTTAGCGAGATCTCGTTTGTTAGGGTTAGTTTCGATAACTCAAACATATCCAGGGTCAGTGGAACTGGCTTCGTAGCACAGGGCACAGGTGGCTGCATCAAAGACACAAACATTATACATTATATTTTTGTTTGACCAGGATGTGACAAAAATATTTGAGCCTTAGCTTAGCCTTCGCTAGCCTACAGTACCCGCCGCCCCTGATTATTTGCATGCATTCTACAAAATTCTTAACTTACACCTCAGTAACCCGTGTTTATTATGATCAGTGTTTCCGCCAGTCCAGGGCTGAGAGGGTGTCCACCCCGAGAGGCGTGTGACGTCGTGTCGCGTGACTTGAATTTTGAATTTTGAATTGAGCTGTCCCTTTATAGATACTATCTCTTTACGTATGCACACACACACACACACACACACACACACAGCACACACCACACACACACACACACACACACACACACACACACACACACACACACACACACCACAACACACACACACACACACACACACACAACACACAGCACACACACACACACACACACACACACCACACACACCACACACCACACCACACACACACAACACACACACACACACACACACACACACCACACACACACACACCACACACACACATCACACAACACACACACCACACACACACCACACACACACACAACCACACACACACACACACACACCACACACACACACACACACACACACACACACACACACACACACACACACACACACACACACAACACACACACACACACACACACACACAACAACACACCACACAACACACACACAACACACACACACACACACACACACACACACACCACACACACACACAGCACACACACACACACACACACCACACACACACACACACACACACACACACACACACCACACAACACAAACACACACCACCACACACACACACACACACACACACACACACCAACACCACACACACACACCCCACACACACACACACACACACACACACACACCACACCACACACACACACACCCACACACACCACACACACACACACACACACACACACACACACACACACACACACCACACACACACACAAAAATTTTTTTTTGAATTGCACCGTCCCTTATACTATCTCTTTACGTTTCCCTGCCGACGGGGACACCCCCTCTGGCACGGTCCTTGGAAGATGCGGCGATGTTTTGTTTTTTTACGGCAAGACGCCCCCCTGGCGGAAACACTGATGACGATTGTCTGAGTTTTAACCTATATGAGTTAGATGTAGCTCGTGGTTCCTCCTCCCTGTTCTAACGGAGAGCTTTGGGTTCCTTCTTCAGGCACCATTTCTTTGCTGGTTGGTCCCTGAAACCCAACTCCTCTCTCTTTGGGAAAACCATACACAATCGCTTTAGCCAATCAGGAAATGTTATTTAAAAAAAATCCAACTGTTCTGTTATCTTTTAAGATGTTCCTAAATCTTTGATACCTCAGGACTCTTTGTGGTCAGCTGTGTCAGGCCTTTCCCTACGTTATGTTTAATTATTCAAAATGCATCTTTGATTTGGGTGGATTCCAAGTTGTGATGTTAAAGGAAATTAGATCCGCTCCGTGAAGAAGAAGAAGAAGAAGAAGAGAATGGCTGGCTTCTTCTAAATTGTTGCCACCATGCCACTTCTCAAATTCACTGAGTTAAGTTACATTGAAATAAAATGCCAGTCACTGTAACGGCAGAGACGTCATTCTGTCGTCTGGCAGAATAATCCCCACTAAATACATTTTGGAATATTATCAAAATCCCAGTGTTACCAGTGTTTCAAGCACATGCTAAAATGCCTCCTGGTCATTTACGTTGTTTCGTAGTAGATTAAGTTCCCTGCGAGACACAAAGGCAGCAGACATATCTTCGTCATGTTCGTTATTATAAAATAAGATGGAGCATTATGTAGCCTGCAGCCACTACCAATCAAAAACATCACGACATATTGCAGGCATTAGCGATCAGTGAGGCGGCATGACATTAATTTCACTGATTTGCACAGCGGCGTCGGGACACGGCACAAACTGAGCTCAGAAGACAGGAGCACATATGGCTGCTAGTAACTGGTAACCCTTCCGTTTGGTGTGTCCCCTACAACTATTAGTGTATACCCTCCTCAATACAAAAGCATTTTAAGCGGACAATCAACTGACCATCTTTCTATTCTTAGCTGCTGACTGGGGTGAGGGCTTTGCATGTAGGCTAAAGTTCCTCCTAAAGTGGAAGGACAGAGAATGTTGTATTTATAACAAGGGTTTGTTCGGGTACTCGTGAGATGTCAGGGCAACCTTTACCTTACATTTGGGATGGAAACTTTGCCTTCAAGGTGGTGCTAGATCCAGGGTCGTCATATTCATCCGGGTAGAAATGGAAAGTGACCTGTGGGTGTTACTTGAAGTCTTACATCTGTTGAATGCACTTACTTTCTCATAATG